>SZWC01003744.1:170062-182541 GCA_023375785.1 Penium margaritaceum
GTAGGCCAACAAGTCTACGTGTCACCAAAGCACGCGCTGCTGTGAGATGTGGCACGCAACGGAAGTGGGCGGGGCTGTTTGCCTGTCGCAGATGCCGCTTGGATCCCCTGGCGGGAAGGTGGAGTCACCATGGACGTGCGAACGATGTTCCGTTTGGATTCTGGACTGTAAGCGTTCTACTGCTGCTGCTGCTGCTGCTTTGCTGCCACTGCAGCCGCTGACGACGCCGCCGCTGCTGCCGCAGCTGCGATTGACTCGTGGTGCTTTTGTTGGTGCTGCTGCTTATCTGTTGAATTGTGTTGCAGGTTCGCACCTTACTGCAGTTGCCACCATCAGAGAGCATGCGGGTTCGGGTCCTCTCGACCAAGAATGGCACACGTTCTAGCGATCACCAAGAGCAACGCCATCAGCAACAGCAACAAATACAGCGGCGGCAGCAGCAGCAGCAGCAGCAGCAGCAGCAGCAAAAGCAGTTCCATGTGGAGGAAAGCAGGTCGTGGCATCTCCAGGAAAATTTCAACATTGTTGTGGAACCTCCAGCCCATGGTGCAGCGACTGCTGTGGCAGCTGGCAATCCCGCTGATGCTGCTGCGCCTGCTGCTGCTGTCGCAGACCTGGTTCAGGACGTGGCCTCATTAGGATTACTGGCATCCATACACATGGATGATTCAGATGCGGCTGTAGCACAAACCAACCATGTAGCTGTGGGAACGGTTCACAGGTTAACGACAGATGCAGCAGCAGCAGCAGCAGCAGTAGCACCACCTCTGTTGACAGGAGCAGTTGCAAAAGCAGCACCAACAGCTGCAAACGCACAACCCAGTGAAGCAGCCAGAGTAGGTGATGGCGGCATCAAAGCTGCAAGTGTTGGGAGCTCTCTCCTACATCATCAGCGCCACCAGCCGCTCGCGCCCTCCTCTGTGGACGGGACCTTCTTGGGGAAAAGAGGCGCTCTGGTCGGGTTCGGCGTGGCAGTGGAGGTGGAGGAGGGGCGGCTGGAGGTGGCGAAGGACGTGGAGGTTGTGATATCGCAGCTTGTGCGTGAGAGCGGCGGGGAGTTCGCTGGGCTTCGTAGGTTTCGATCCGGTTCTGTTGCTGTGCCCGTAGACACAGCGCAACAGCTATGGAGAAAACAGGCATAGGGAAGGCATGGGTCGGTGAACGTGGCGCAGCAAGTACCTTATGTCCGACTACCTTTTAGCACACAATCCAGTGACAGTAAGTTGTCTGAAATTCTTGGCCCTGGTTAATGACCTTCGTCCAAGGCCCCTGGTGTTAGTTTGGTGTCTGATTTTGGTGGAGCTGCCCATCAACGGTCTTAGTCTGTCCATGCATGTAGTGCGAGGTGTGCCACGTGGCTCGAACGTGGGTCCTGACCTGTGGGCGGCGGATGGGACGAGTTGAGGGTCGGAGACCCTCAACTACTGCGATTTTGGCTCAGTGGGCCAAGCTTTCCATCCGTTTGTTACATTTGGTATCAGAGCGCCGGGGTTCGACACCCATTGTGGACACTGGGGGCGGGTCCATTCCTCTGTGGGAGGAATGTAGCGCGAGGTGTGCCACGTGGCTCGAACATGGGTCTTGGCTTGTGGGCGACGGATGGGATGAGTTGAGGGTCGGAGACCCTCAACTACCGCGGTTTTGGCCCAGTGGGCCAAGCTTTCCATCCGTTTGTTAAAATGCAACACTTGATGCCAAAAGCCTGACAATTCAAAGCATTGAGAACGTTGTAACTTGCAGCTTGCCATGCATTGTGCCCGCTCCTACCTGGCGGGTAACCCCTCTCACGAAAGGCACTGAAGGAGACCGTCAAGGAGGGGGCACATGGTCGAAAATCTAATGCTCGCAGTCTGCAATGGCCGATTGCAGCCCTTAGGGGACCGCGCGCAAAACATGGATATCTCATGTTCTGCACAAAGTCTATGGTAGACGACGTGCAGAAGATGAAATTGCGTGTGAAGGAACAGGAATTCGGCAATTGGATGGGTGATTCACCCATGAGCTTAAAGTCAAACATGTTCTTGAACTAGTGAAGGACCAGAAGCATTCCAATTAGGTAGAAGTGTTGGTGTGTGTGGCTTCCACCCGTCACGAGCAACGGCCAGGAGAGCAGCGGTATAGGAGAGCGCGGCGACATGATCCCTGATGCGAACCCCAGAGGCACCGGCGCGTCGACAGGTGGTAGACCACCCATTCGGAGCTAACCGATGACTGCCCCAACGTTGTGGATGCTATCTCGGATCTCCTACACCAACGGGTGGTGGCTCCACCCACCAGCAGCTGCCAGGGAGCTCCCACGCCGTCTTGGGTGCTTGCCGAGGTGCTTTGCGGTTTTTCTGCAGACGCTAGAGTTTTCTCGGTGGACTTCCTCTTCAGCCCGATATGTATGGTGCCGGACTTATGTGTGTGACGAGTTGTAGCGTCCGGCTCGAGATTTTGCATCTCTAGGTTCAGACGGCGTAGCGTTCTCATTTGTTCGCGCAGAGTTACGGCCAAAACAATGTTTTTGGGCCGGTTTTAAAACAGACCTTGCAGCGCTGCGTGCGACACCCGTCGTGCGCCGCGGTAGGTATTTATGCTGTGGAACTGTCATTTGTTAACTCTCTCTGTTGTGATTTGTGACGTTCCTGTCGACCTGTACACTTTACTTTGACCACTGAGCCGTGTCCATGCTCGTGCAGATCCTTGATGTGGACCCAGGTGGCACCGGGGCGTTGTCTGGTGGTGGACTACCCGCTCGGAGCTGATCGACGGTGGCCTGAGAGTCCTGGATGCTGTTTGGGACCTTCTGTAGTTTTTCTGCAGCTTGTAGGATTCTATCGGTAGACTGACTGTGGGCCCGCTTTGCATGTTTTGCATTGTGTGTCCACCATTTGTTGCCTGATGCATGCATGTGACCAATCGTAGCGTCCGGCTTGAGATTCTGCACGTGTATGTTCAGACGACATATCGTTCTGACTTGTCTACGCTGAGTTTCGGCCAAAACAGTGGTTTTGGACCGGTTTTAGGACACATCTTGCACTGCCGCGTGCGACACCCGCCGTGCGCCGCGGCAGGTACTTCTGCCATTGACCTGTCATTTGTCATCTCTCTGCAAATGCTATTGAAGCATTTTGACACTTTGCCTTGTGTCGCCTAGCCAGACCCTTGTCGTTGTGTGCACGACTTGTGACTGTCGTCACCGTCTCACTAAGCACTGACGCCTAGTCAGCGGCAATATCGCTAGGAAGCTTCCACACATCTTCTCACTCTCTTTAATCATATTCAGTTATGTGCAACCTGGCACTGTGTACGTGTCCCTACCCAGACCCTTGCAGTTTTGTGCATGACTTGTGACTATCGTCACAGACTCAGTGAGCGGTCACGCTCAGTTAAGTGGCAAGCGGTTAGGAAGGTTCTAGGAAGTTTCTCATGGTATCAGAGGAAACGAGCCACAGCTCGTTGTGCTGTGCAGCAGAGATGCAGCAACAGCAGTAGCAGTGAGTGGCAGCAGCGGCAACCACCCATAGTCGCAGCAATAGATCCTAGAAGGACCCACCACGACTACGTTGCAGCGGAGCGGTGGAGGTAGTGGAGACAACGGCGCGAGCTACAAGCAAGAGCGATCGTAGTAGCAATAAGCGGCAGGAAGCGCCTGTAGCGATAACGGCTACGGGCTGTAGCCACTATAGCAGTAGCACCGGGTGGCAGCAGTAGCCGTGTCTGGCTACCAGTGTGTACAGACAAAAATAAGGAGAAGCAGCTCGCAGGAGAAGCAGCAGCTTGCGGCAGCGGCTGCAAGCAGTGGCAGCACACAGTAGTGGCAACAACTTGCAACAGCGGTGGTACGAGGAGCCACGAGCTGCAACAGCAGCACAGTAGCTGCAGCACCAACCGCAGCAGCAGCAGTTGGGAGCAGCTGTAGCAGCGGCGGCTGACAGCCACAGCAGCAGCGGTGGCAGCACGCACCTATAGTAGCAGCGGCGGCGGGCAGCGGGCGTAGTAGCAGTAGGGACGGCGATCAGCTGTAGCGGCAACTGCAGCAGGCGGCAGTAGCAAACAACAGCAGCGTGCGACAGTTGCAGTAGGCGACTACGAGCCGTAGCAACAAGCGGCAGTGAGCAGCAGTAGCAACAACAGCGACAAGCAACTGCAGCAGCAGCAGTAGGCAGCAGGCGGAGCGACAGCAGAAGTAGCGACGGCGGTGGTTGGAAGCTGCACCGCACAGCCGCAGCTGCTCACGCCCACAGCAGCAGCAGCAGCAACAGTAGCGCGCGCGCAGCAATGGCAGCCGTAGCGGCAGTAGCCACCGCTACTGCATGCTTGCGGCGCGAAGCTGCATTGCAGCTTTGCGCTGCAAGCGGGCTCGCCCATAGGCAAGCTTGCCGATCGGCGAGCTCGCCGAGCGAGCTCGCTCGACAAGGTCGCTGAGCAAGCTCGCTGGACAAGCTCGACGAGCGAGCTCACTCGACGTGCTCGATTGAGGCAAGGCTCGAGCCTACACACAAGAAAAAAGGGGGGGAGGGGGAGAGGATAGAGGGAGGTCCTCGAGTGGGGCACCCCAGAATAACCGCAAAAGAGGCACTCGAAGAGGTGGCACCTTAAAAGAAAAGAGGGGAAAGAGGACAGAGGGGTCCTCAAGTGGGGTATTCGAGTAAGGCTCGATGTATTGGTGGGAGGCATCTCAGAGCTGCGAGGAGGACTGATGTTAGGAGAAAGATGGACGGGAGAGGGTCTGAGAGAAATTCATAATTGGCATACCGGTTTCGGCCGGGTGGCCTTCATCAGTGCCTTTGAGAAAAACTACACAGACAATGCTAGTAAAATACTAGCCAAGGGTCCATCAGCGACGCGTGAGAACCAGGCAAGGGTTCTGGGTTTTACTCGAGGTTCTACTCATGGATCTAAGACCCATGTAGCATCCGGTGGTTTACCGGTGGTCACCCATCAAGCCTAGAGGTCCCAAGGTAGGTCCTNGTCTGAGAGAAATTCATAATTGGCATACCGGTTTCGGCCGGGTGGCCTTCATCAGTGCCTTTGAGAAAAACTACACAGACAATGCTAGTAAAATACTAGCCAAGGGTCCATCAGCGACGCGTGAGAACCAGGCAAGGGTTCTGGGTTTTACTCGAGGTTCTACTCATGGATCTAAGACCCATGTAGCATCCGGTGGTTTACCGGTGGTCACCCATCAAGCCTAGAGGTCCCAAGGTAGGTCCTAATCTTTCTAGGCAATCTCCATGCCAAGATAGCACGGCCCGAGAACACGGACGCATTAAAGTGCTTGAGTCGACGTGTAAAAAAGTGGGTGAGCTTTGCTTTTTGTTTTTTTTCTTAATTGTATTACCTTTTAGTGTGGCTTGAGGCCACTACCATTGGTTGACGACGGGAACCGCTCTTGCGGCAGCCGCCGCGAGAGTCGTAGTAGCAGCAACAGCAGTGAAGGTGGTCTTAGGCCACATCCGTCTGTTGACGATGGCACCCGGTGTAGCATCTGTGGCATCGAAGCCAACCTGAGGTCGCACGTTGCGATAGTTGAGCCATCGCCACTGGGTGCAACATTGTAGTAACACACTACAACTAAGGTTATCGCCGTGACTCACGACATCACAACCGTCTGAGAGACATTGCTGCATCTGTATCGCTCCACGTGGTGCTTTGCGCCACCGGGTTGAGTGTGTGAGACTATGACCTACGCTCAGCTCTCGACATGAGCTGCGTGGTATGGCCGTAGGCTTTGCCAGCGCCGTGGTCTGCGCTTGAGCCTTAGCCGTGGTAGCCGCCACAGGCACAGTGGTCAATGCAGTCGTGGCACGCGTCCCACTTGTCTTCAAGGTTTTCGTGCTGCTACTGTCGAGATAGGCCGCATGGCTGGCGCAAGTACCGACAGCGCCCTCCTGGGTAGCATCCCCCTTGGGTACGATCCTCCCCACCTCCTCCTTCAGTGGATACTTCACCGAGTGATGCCACATCGCTTCTGCGTGGTGATATGGCCGCCTTGCACATGGAGGTCCGGAACCTCAAGCGCATGGTCCAAGAACTACTTGACCATGCGACTTCCGAGCAAGCTGCCACCCCGACATAGGTGTCACCTCCCACTGTATCTTCATCTTCCTCCCAATCCTCCATCCCTTCCTCCAACGATACTTGTATGCCGGATCTCTCGACTACATCCGTCGCCCTCCGTTCCATCTTGGAGGCTGTCGTCATCATATCGACGGACGGACCCTCAGCCCCTGGCCGTACTGCTCGTTCTTGCAGTCGTCGTGCGCGGCGGCGAGCTGCTCGTCTTACACGTCGCGCGCAGGCAGCACCATCAGATGCAACTGTGGGAGGAGTCACAGGTGACGAGATCCCCTCGCCTACTGTCCACGGGTTGGTCTGCCGAGTCCCAACAGCTCCTACCGAGGTGTCACTCGTGGAGGGGATGGTTTGTCCACTGAAGACCTCGGTAAAGCTCGGCATTGGTGAGGTGACTGGTATACATTGCAGGATGGTTGAGGTGGATGATGCTACACAGCAGACTTAGCTAGCGGGGAGTTTGGGGGGGGGAGACGTTCGCCTTGATGGAGACTATTTGTCAGAGGAGGATTGGTGTGATACTGAGTCTGAGTCAGGGATGGAGATGGTGATCGTTGATACCTTGGCGAATGACGTGATGACGGCCAATGCAAGAGCTACGCCTGACAATGTGCGCGCTCCCGCATTAGCTGGTGTGGAGACAACTGCCATGGTCCCAGGAACAGCAATAGGAGGAGCAGGTGATAGAGATGATGTTGCTCAGCCCATCGCAAACGTCCGTGTGGTTCTGATAGATAGTACTGGGTAGCAGGAGCAGGTGATGGACTGCCAGGACAAGGCAAACTTCCTCTATGAGGATCAGTCGTCCGTCATGGAGTGGTCGGACGTAGGGTCGGAGGCAGACGTAGAGGCCCAGTGCGCTGCCGTTCTTGCATTAGCCTCGGCATGAGCACGAGATGGCCCCTTGGTGATAACAGGTGTCCGCGTGTGCGGCGTGGAGGATGAAGAGCGAGCTGCGGACCTCTAGCTCATCGCTGTTGTGACCGGTGTCATTGACACCATGGCAGTTTTGGCTGACGACACAACTATTCTCGTCCGAGCTGCAGTTCCTGTAACCAAGTGCATATTCTCCGCGGTTGACGAGCAGGAGGCAGTCATGGCTGGAGCTGAGGCACACGTGCACAGTCTCATGGCGAAGCCAGAGTCTCATGGTGGGAGGCGAGCAACTGCTGTTACATTACGAATGATCCAACACGATGGGCTATCGAGGAGTGCGTCTTGAGGCTGCTGAGTGGTCTCTACAGCATGCACGTCTGGGATAGGTGGATCTTGAGCAGCAGGTGGATGATGGGCTGCGCACAAGGGGTTTCAATGAGCATCACGGTACTGGCCGCACCTTCGATGATAGCGACGTTGCCGCGGATGTAGCTGTACCTACACATGCCAGCGTCTGGCCAGCAGCTGACGGCCGAGCAATAGGTGTGTCATGAAGAGCAGGTGCCTTCGCAGGAGCCATTCCTACAACCCTAGGTGACCTACGTGGTGACTCATTGTCTTGTGCTCACGCTCTACCAGCACCCCGTGGCCCGGCGGCACCGGAGTCGACGACTGACGCAAAGGACGTCGACTTGTGCGACGAGCAAGTGCAACTCCACTCCTTCCTATGGGGTGAGACCGCGAGGCTACAGGAGGCTCTGGCTTGTGCCGACGCCCACACGATCCAGGTTTACCGTCAAAGTTTGTTCTGCGACTGACCGCCTTCATGCCGCAGATGCAGCCAACCTGTTGGCTGCCGCGTCAGAGCTCGTCGAGCTCCACACGCACCTCGAGGCTGCGGAGGCCGCGAGGCGATATGCAGCTCAACAGTTCGAGGCGATATAGTAGGCGATTGTTTTGGAGGAGGCCTTTAGCACTGCACCGTCAGCGGATGAAGACAACAGCGAGGACGACGACAGCGACAGCGGCGCTCCGGGGCGAGGCTCTGTGCGTGCACATCCCACCAGCATCATCATCACCCTTGCTGTTGCTGTGAAGGATATGCAGCCATGGAGGAGCTGTGCTCCCTCCTAAGAGATTATGTTGGGAGCAGATATCAGTTTTGCTCATATTGTCAGCCTCTACAGCCCAGGGGGACTGTTGGTGTGTGGGCTTTGGCCAAACACTATTTTGAGGAAAACGAGGTTACTTGGGGTGCAGTACGATGCTAGGGTCCAGGTTATGCTGGTCGAGACCCGTGCACCTACTGAGTTCTACCGGTGTGATGTGGAGACCCATTGCCTACATGTGTTATGCATGATCCATGCATGGTGTGGTTGAGATCCGGACACTCGGAGACATTTTCCAGGGTCACGAGGAGACCTTCTTTCTCTGCCTCTCTTGCATGATATTTGACACGCAGGTGTGTGATTGACTTCTTGGATGGTCGAGACCCGGGCACTTCGTGGGATGCACCATTGTCACGAGGAGACCTTGTGCTGTGGTATGCTTGATCGGTGCTCGCTATGATTGGTTTCCTGAGCCATCCTTCCTTCCCTTCGCTCGGACATCATTACGTTGACAGTTGTGTCAGCCAGGGGGAGTGTTGGTGTGTGTGGCTTACACCCGTCACGAGCGACGGCCAGGAGAGCAGCGGTACCGGAGAGCATGACAACATGATCCCCGATGCGGACCCCGGAGGCACCGGCGCGTCGGTAGGTGGTAGACCACCCACTCGAAGCTGACCGACGACTGCCCCAGCATCGTGGATGCTGTCTCGGACCTTTTGCAGTTTTTCTGCAGTTTATCCTTGATGCGGACGCAGCTGGTGCCAGAGCACCGACGAGTGGTGGCTCCACCCACCAGCAGCTACCAGGGAGCTGCCATGATGTCCTGGGTGCTTGCCGGGGTTTTTGCCGGGGTGCTGTGCGGTTTTTTTGCAGACGCTAGAGTTTTCTCGGTGGACTGGCTCCTGAGCCCGATTTGTATGTTTTGCATTGTCTGTCCACAGATCAGTGCCGGACTTATGTGTGTGACCAGTCGTAGCGTCCGGCTCAAGATTCTGCATCTCTAGGTTCAGACGGCGTAGCGTTTTGATTTGTTTGCACAGAGTTACAGCCAAAACAATGTTTTTGGGCCGGTTTTAAAGGAGACCTTGCACCGCCGCGTGCGACACCCGTCATGCGCCGCAGCAGGTACTTATGCTGTGGACCTGCCATTTGTTAACTCTCTCTGCAATTGTATTCAATTGTGTGCTTCCTGACACTATGTACGTGTCCCTACCCAGTCCCTTGCAGTTTTGTGCATGACTTGTGACTATCGACACTCATTGACTGAGCGCTGACGCTTAGTTAAGTGGCAAGCGGTTAGGAAGGTTCTAGGTAGTTTTTCAACAAGAGGCACTGCTATAGTTTGTTTGGTGTGAGCCAGAAAATATTTGTTTCCGTGAACTGTAAGCGAAGGTTTTAATACCCCAAGATGTGGTCCTTGGTCAGGCAATGACACAACTTCAAAGACAAGAACCCCAATACTGATTGGCAACACCAATTCATTTTTACCTTTCATTAGAGGTTGTGTTGTATTGGTCATTTGGCTTTGGTCAGGGCTAAGACTCTTCATGAGCAGTGTTCCCCTGATTTTGCAGAAGGGCAACTGGGCAAGTTGTTGGTGTGCGAGTCATGGACACACGGCAGTAGGCAGAAGGCAGAGTTGACTGCTGAGGCGTGACGGAGCAAGCAAGAAGAGTAAGGTTGCTTGGGTGACAAGCACACCATGGTTTCGAGAAATGTGAGTGCTTAAGCAAAGACACGCTTTCAAGAAACAAGAGATAAAGGTGAGCATTTGAGGAGCTGTTGTTGACAAGGCCATCCACTAGAGATAGCATCGTGTGGGGCCTCGACGCCAACCACGGGATCGAGCCCGACCACCCTAGTTTTCAATCTGGTCGCGGGTACTCATGATGCTGGGCAAACATTCAGGCAGCACGGTCCCTAGGGATGAGGAACCCCCAACTTGCAAGTCAAATGTGCTACATCGTCCATGAGCGCATGTAGCATGCATGTACTCTAGCACCAATGTAGAGCGCTCATCTCAACGTGTCGGCCAGCATACACAATGTTTGGCATCAATGACCATCGTGCAGTTCAACCTCTGCACTCTCTTTACCATCACACCCAATGATTCAGTGTGGTCCGTGTCATTGGAGTTCTTCCATTGTGAGATGTGTGCACCGACACAACGTTTCAAACTCCATGTGCGGGACAAAATTTAGTTCATTGCATGGTAGTTTGTGTGAGTGAATTAAAGAGCTCACTTGCAAGGTTTCATACCCCACACCAACAACAGTGACATCTTGGCTTGCTATACTCGCATCGCCTCTGCAGTTGATTGAGGGACCACACCACAACACAGGTGATGATTCTCCATGGATGCTGGTGCAACGTCAAGAGAGGAGACGCAGAGAGACAGTGTGTTCGAGGGGCTAAGAGCAGGCAAGATGGGTCCAATGCCTAAGTGAGTAGCAGAAGAACAGGCTACAGACTCACGAGAGAGATTGAGCGTAACAGTCAGCGACGATTGCTCGACATGCACAAGGATAGCTATGTTTTCAGCCTGGGGAAGCTTTTCAAAGACCTGTTGGCTGCTGTTGCCCATGATTCCAAGTTAATGATGCCATCTGGACTCCGGCCCGTAAAGATAGCTGACCCCGCCCAGCCGGGGGAGCCCGTTGATATCACAACTTTTGTTTGGGTCATTGGCTCTCTGATGTTCATTGGCACCACCACACGTTCTGACACTGCATGTGCAGTCGTGTTTTTTTCCTATTTCTTTTAGTGCCCATGTCACATCCATCTCGAGGCGGCATTGTGTGTCGCATGCTAGGTCGTGTCTACTCCTTTGGGCTTGTGATTTTGAGGAAAACTCTTGTTTGTGGTTTATGTGTACACAACCATTGATTAGACCCAGGATTGTGATGCACAAAGCTGGTAAGGCTTTACCATTCTCATGAGCTCCATTAAAGTCCCTTGGAAGAGTGGGAAAGAAGGTTGTGTCTCATGCAACTCGACCAAGGCGGGACATGTCGCTTTGGGTGCTTGTTTTCGTGAGAACATCTAGTTGTGTCATCTCATGCAGCAGATGCAAAAGACCATCCATTACATCACCATATGCTAAACCAAGGAGAGCATGCACAACATAACTTTGCAAAGATAAACTAGTCCAAAGCATATGAACACTGAGCATCACTTTTTGCATGAACACATCATGCATGGTGACCAGCACTTGCTTGGGGTTGACATGCAACATCAGTGTACTGAATTTCTCACAAAAGCATTTTGCGGTGGGAAGTTCAAGGTTGCGATACATGCTGTTGGTCTTCAGTTTCTGTGTGTTGATCCCAGTCGATGCGTGCTTCTTCTTAGTTTATTTCTCCATGGTTTCTATGTCTCCTGTCTTTGTAGCTCCTTGTCACCATCGTGTTTATGAACATTGCGTGCTTATGCTTTATGATGTCTACAGGCCATGGCATGGTGATATTCTGAAAGTCTCAGTGACGTCTGGACTTGACGCCAATCACTTGAAACCATTCAATGGTGGTTGATGGGCACTCTTCAAGGGAAGAGTGAAGAGATCTCACTCTTTGCCCCCCTCTCTCTCCCCATTACTCCTCGCATTCACTACCCTGGATCCATCTGTCAACCTTTACGAATAATGCAACAGATCCAGCGGCAACACATCAGAGCTGGCTGCACTACATAGGAAGGGTGGGCCATGATTTTGACAAGGTTCATTGATTCTAGATTCTAGAATCAATGATCCTACATCTCTCTCTCTCTCTCTCTATCTCTCTCTCTCTCTCTCTCTCTCTCTCTCTCCCTCCCTCCCTCCCTCCCTCTCCCCCTCTTTCTCTTTATCCCTCCCTCCCTCTCTCTCTCTCTCTATCTATGTTTCCCTCTAGCTCTCCCTCCCTCCCTCCCTCCCTCACTCTTTCCATCCCTGTACTGGCTCCATATGCTTCTTTGGCCACACATTTTCCTTATGGAACATTGTTGGTTGATAAGTTGCTTTCTTGCCCAACTCCTCTGCCCTCCCTCCCTTCCCACACCCTCTATCTCCTTCCACTTTTCCACCGCCATCATCCTCCTCTCCATTTTCCTTCTCCTCCCAACCCCTCTCCCCTCTAATGCACTTCTGCCATCTAATTACAGGAGTCATGTTCTAAACTAATTGATGCACATGCCACTTCCAGCGTTGTGTTTCCTTCTCAAGCGTGTGCTGTTTTTAGCCAGTCTCTTGTTGTTCTCCATTCCATTTTCCCCTCCCTTACATGTGCACTTTCTCCTTTCCTTGCTACTCATTCCATGTTCTTCCATAACTAACTTTATCTTCCCTCAATGTCCCCTCCTAATCCTCCTCCTTTTCCTCCTTCTCTTCATCCTCCTCCTCTACCTCTTCCTCCACCACCTTCTCCTCCCCATCCCTCTTCTCCTACACCTCCTCCTCCT
>SZWC01003745.1:10739-22621 GCA_023375785.1 Penium margaritaceum
GTGTAAGTGCGTGTAAGTGCGTGTAAGTGCGTATAAGTACGTGTAAGTGCGTGTAAGTGTGTATAATTGCGTGTAAGTTTGTGTAAGTACGTATAAGTGTGTGAACGTACGTGTAAGTGCATGTAAGTGCGTGTAAGTGCAAGAAAGTGTGTGTAAGTGCGTGTAAGTCCGTGTAAGTTCGTGTAAGTATGTGTAAGTTCGTGTAAGTGTGTGTAAGTTCCTGTGAGTACGTGTAAGTGTGTGTAAGTGCGTGTAAGTGCATGTAAGTGCGTGTGTAAGTGCGTGTAAGTGCGTGTAAATGCGTGTAAGTACCTGTAAGTACATGTAAGTGCAAGTAAGTGCATGTAAGTGCGTGTAAGTGCGTGTAAGTGCGTGTAAGCAAGTGTAAGTGCGTGTAAGTGCGTACAAGTGGGTGTAAGTGCGTATAAGTGTATGTAAGTACGTATAAGTGCGTGTAAGTGCATATAAGTACGTGTAAGTCCATGTAAGTATGTATAAGTGCGTGAAAATGCGTGTACGTGCAGATACGTGCGTGCAAGTACGTGTAAGTTTGTGTAGGTGAATGTCAGTTTGTGTAAGTGCGTATAAGTGTGTGTAAGTTTGTGTAAGTGCGTGTAAGTATGTCTAAGTGCGTGTAAGTGTGTGTAAGTGCATGCAAGTGCGTGTACGTACATGTTAGTGCATGTAAGTGTCTGTAAGTGTGTGTAAGTATGTATAATTGCGTATAAGTACGTATAAGTGCGTGAAAGTACATGTGAGTATGTGTGAGTGCGTGTGAGTGCTCGTAAGTATGTATAAGTGCATGTAAGTGCGTGTAAGTGCGTGTAAGTGCGTGGAAGTGCGTGTAAGTACGTGTAAGTGCATGTACGTGCATGTATGTACATGTAACTGCATATAAGTGTGGTTTTCGTATGTGTAAGTTCGTATGAGTACGTGTAAGTACGTGTAATTATGTGTAAGTACGTATAAGTGCGTGTAAGTGCGTGTAAGTAAGTATACGTGCGTGTAAGTACGTGTAAGTGTGTGTGAGTGCGTGTAAGTACGTGTAAGTGCGTGTTAGTGCGTGTTAAAGTGTGTAAGTGCGTGTAAGTGCGTGTAAGTGTGTGTAAGTACGTGTAAGTGCATGTAAGTACGTGTAAGTGTGTATAACTGCGTAAAAGTGTGTGTAAGTGCGTGTAAGTTCGTGTAAGTGCGTGTAAGTGCATGTAAGTGCGTGTAAGTACGTGTAATTGCGTGAAAGTGCGTGTGAGTGCGTGTGAGTACATGTGAGTACGTGTAAGTATGTGTAAGTGCGTGTCAGCGTGTGTAAGTGTGTGTAAGTGCGTGTAAGTGTGTATAAGTGCGTGTAAGTTTGTATAAGTGCGTGTAAATGTGTGTAAGTGTGTGTAAGTGTGTGTAAGTGCATGTAAGTGCGTGTAAGTATGTGTAAGTACGTGTAAGGTCGTGTAAGAACGTGTAAGAGCGTGTTAGTGTGTGTAAGTACGTGTAAGTGTGTGTAAGTGCGTGTAAGTATGTTTAAGTGCGTGTAAGTGCGTGTAAGTGCGTGTAAGTGCGTGTAAGTTTGTGTAAGTGCATGTAAGTGCGTGAAAGTGTGTGTAAGTGCGTGTAAGTATGTTTAAGTGCGTGTAAGTGCGTGTAAGTGCGTGTAAGTGCGTGTAAGTTTGTGTAAGTGCATGTAAGTGCGTGAAAGTATGTGTAAGTGCGTGTAAGTGCGTGTAAATGCAAGAAAGTGCATAGAAGTGCATGAAAGTGCATACAAGTGCGTGTAAGTTCCTGTGAGTGCGTGTAAGTGCGTGTAAGTGCATGTAAGTACGTGTAAGTGTATGTAAGTACGTGCAAGTATGTGTAAGTACGTGTAAGTGTAAGTGCATGTAAGTGCGTGTAAGTGCAAGTGCGTGTAAGTACGTGTAAGTACGTGTAAGTGCAAGTAAGTACGTTTAAGTGCATATAAGTGTGTATAAGTGCGTGTAAGCACGTGTAAGTGCGTGTAAGTACGTTTAAGTGCATGTAAGTGCGTGTAAGTGCATGTAAGTGCGTGTAAGTGCATGTAAGTGCGTATAAGTGCGTGTAAGTACGTGTAAGTGGGTGTAAGTATGTGTAGGTGCGTCTAAGCGCATGTAAGTGCATGTAAGTGCGTTTAAGTGCGTATAAGTGCATATAAGTGTGTGCAAGTGTGTGTTAGTGCGTATAAGTGCGTGTAAGTACGTGTAAGTGGGTGTAAGTATGTGTAGGTGCGTCTAAGCGCATGTAAGTGCATGTAAGTGCGTTTAAGTGCGTATAAGTGCATATAAGTGTGTGCAAGTGTGTGTTAGTGCGTATAAGTGCGTGTAAGTACGTGTAAGTGGGTGTAAGTATGTGTAGGTGCGTCTAAGCGCATGTAAGTGCATGTAAGTGCGTTTAAGTGCGTATAAGTGCATATAAGTGTGTGCAAGTGTGTGTTAGTGCGTATAAGTGCGTGTAAGTACGTGTAAGTGGGTGTAAGTATGTGTAGGTGCGTCTAAGCGCATGTAAGTGCATGTAAGTGCGTTTAAGTGCGTATAAGTGCATATAAGTGTGTGCAAGTGTGTGTTAGTGCGTATAAGTGCGTGTAAGTACGTGTAAGTGGGTGTAAGTATGTGTAGGTGCGTCTAAGCGCATGTAAGTGCATGTAAGTGCGTTTAAGTGCGTATAAGTGCATATAAGTGTGTGCAAGTGTGTGTTAGTGCGTATAAGTGCGTGTAAGTGGGTCTAAGTGTGTGTAAGTGCAAGTAAGTGCATGTAAGTACGTGTAAGTTCGTGGAAGTGCGTGTAAGTGCGTGTAAGTACACTTTAAAAGGATATAATTTCGTGTAAGTTTATGTAGGTACGTGTTAGTGTGTGTAAGTGCGTGTAAGTACCTGTAAGTACGTGTAAGTGCGTGAAAGTGCGTGTAAGTGCGTGTAAGTGCAAGAAAGTGTGTGTAAGTGCGTGTAAGTGCGTATAAGTACGTGTAAGTTTGTGTAAGTTCATGTAAGTTCCTGTGAGTGTGTGTAAGTCCATGTAAGTACATGTAAGTGCATGTAAGTGTGTATAAGCGCGTTTAAGTGCGTGTAATTTCATGTAAGTACGTGTAAGTACAAGTAAGTACAAGTAAGTACGTGTAAGTGTGTGTAAGTGCATGTAAGTGTATGTAAGTATGTGTAAGTGCGTGTAAGTGTGTGTATGTGCGTGTAAGTACGTGTAAGTGCGTGTAAGTGTGTGTAAGTGCATGTAAGTGCGTTTAAGTGGGTGTAAGTGCGTGATAGTGTGTGTAAGTACGTGTAAGTACGTGTAAGTGTATATAAGTACGTGAAAGTGCGTATAAGTGCGTTTAAGTGCGTGTAAGTGCAAGAAAGTGCGTGTAAGTGCATATAAGTGCGTATAAGTGCGTGTAAGTACGTGTAAGTTCGTGTAAGTGTGTATAAGTTCCTGTGAGTGTCAGTAAGTGCATGTAAGTGCATGTAAGTACGTGTAAGTGTGTGTAAGTGCGTGTAAGTACGTGTAAGTGGGTGTAAGTGCGTGTAAGTACGTGTAAGTACGTGTAAGTGCAAGTAAGTGCGTTTAAGTGCATGTAAGTGTGTGTAAGTGCGTGTAAGTACGTGTAAGTACGTGTAAGTGCAAGTAAGTGCGTTTAAGTGCATGTAAGTGTGTGTAAGTGCGTGTAAGCACGTGTAAGTGTGTGTAAGTGCGTGTAAGTACGTGTAAGTGCGTGTAAGTGCATGTAAGTGCATGTAAGTGCGTGTAAGTGCGTATAAGTACGTATACGTTCGTGTAAGTACGTGTAAGTTCCTGTGAGTGTGTGTAAGTACGTGTAAGTGCGTGAAAGTGCGTGTAAGTGCGTATAAGTGCACGAAAGTGTGTGTAAGTGCGTGTAAGTACGTGTAAGTGCATATAAGTATGTGTAAGTTTGTGTAAGTGCATGTAAGTTCCTGTGAGTGTGTGTAAGTGCATGTAAGTACGTGTAAGTGCATGTAAGTGTGTGTAAGTGCATATAAGTGCGTGTAAGTGCATGTAAGTACGTGTAAGTACGTGTAAGTACAAGTAAGTACGTGTAAGTGTGTGTAAGTCCGTGTAAGTATATGTAAGTATGTGTAAGTACGTGTAAGTGTGTGTATGTACGTGTAAGTACGTGTAAGTACGTGTAAGTGCGTATAAGTGCGTGTAAGTACGTGTAAGTGCGTATAAGTGCGTGTAAGTACGTGTAAGTACGTGTAAGTGCGTATAAGTGCGTGTAAGTACGTGTAAGTGCGTATAAGTGCCCTTAAGTGGGTGTAAGTGCGTGTAAGTGTGTGTAAGCACGTGTAAGTACATGTACGTGCATGTAAGTACGTGAAAGTGCGTGTAAGTGCGTGTAAGTACGTGTAAGTGCAAGAAAGTGTGTGTAAGTGCATGTAAGTGCGTATAAGTGCGTGTAAGTACGTGTAAGTTCGTGTAAGTGCGTGTAAGTTCCTGTGAGTACGTGTAAGTGCATGTAAGTGCATGTAAGTGCGTGTAAGTGCGTATAAGTGCGTGTAAGTACGTGTAAGTTCGTGTAAGTGCGTGTAAGTTCCTGTGAGTACGTGTAAGTGCATGTAAGTGCATGTAAGTGCGTGTAAGTGTGTGTAAGTGCGTGTAACTATGTGTAAGTGCGTGTAAGTATGTGTAAGTACGTGTAAGTACGTGTAAGTACAAGTAAGTGCGTTTAAGTGCATGTAACTGCGTGTAAGTGCGTGTAAGCACGTGTAAGTGTGTGTAAGTGCGTGTAAGTGCATGTAAGTGTGCGTAAGTGCATGTAAGTGCGTGTAAGTGCGTGTAAGTACGTGTAAGTGCGTGTAGGTACGTGTAAGTGCGTGTAAGTGCCTGTAAGTGCGTGTAAGTACGTGTAAGTGCGTATAATACGTGTAAGTTCGTGTAAGTGCGTGTAAGTGCCTGTAAGTGCGTGTAAGTACGTGTAAGTGCGTATAATACGTGTAAGTTCGTGTAAGTGAATGTTAGTTCGTGGCTGTGCGTGTAAGTTCGTGTAAGTACGTGTAAGTGTGTATAAGTGTGTGTAAGTGCGTGTAAGCGCATGTAAGTGTGTGTAAGTAAGTGTAAGTGCATGTAAGTGTGTGTAAGTGCATGTAAGTACGTGTAAGTTTGTGTAAGTGAATGTAAGTTTGTGTAAGTGCATGTAAGTGCATGTTAGTATGTGTAAGTGTGTGTAAGTACGTGTAAGTACGTGTAAGTGCGTGTAGGTGCGTGAAAGTGGGTGTAAGTGTGTGTAAGTGCGTGTAAGTGCATGTTAGTGTGTGTGAGTGCGTGTAAGAGTGTATAGGTGCATGTAAGTGCGTGTAAGTGCGGTTTGAAATCGTGTACGTGAGTGTAAGTGCGTGTAAGTACGTGTAAGTTCGTGTAAGTGCGTGTAAGTGTGTGTAAGTGCTAAACGTGCGTGTAAGTGCGTATAAGCGCGTGTAAGTGCGTGTTAGTACAGTTTAAGTTTATGTAAGTGCGTATAAATGCGTGTAAGTGCGTGTAAGTATGTGTAAGTGCCTGTAAGTGTGTGTAAGTGCGTTTAAGTGTACTTTAAGTGGATATGATTTTGTGTAAGTTCGTGTAAGTGTGTGTAAGTATGTGTAAGTGCGTGTAAGTGTGTGTAAGTGTGTGTAAGTGCGTGTAAGTACGTATAAGTGCATATAAGTGTGTGTAAGTGGGTGTATGTATGTATACGTGCGAGTAAGTGCGTGTAAGTGCATTTTACGTTCGTGTAAGTGCGTGTAAGTGCGTGTAAGTACGTGTAAGTATGTGTAAGTGTGTGTAAGTGCATGTAATTGCGTGTACGTACGTTTAAGTACGTGTAAGTGCATGTAAGCACGTGTATGTGCGTGTAAGTGTGTGTAAGTGTGTGTAAGTAGGTGTAAGTGCGTGTAAGTGCAAGTAAGTGTGTGCAAGTACGTGTAAGTGCATGTAAGTGTGTGTAAGTGTGTGTAAATGTGTGTAAGTGTGTGTAAGTGTGTGTAAGTACGTATAAGTTCGTGTAAGTACGTGTAAGTGCATGTAAGTGCGTGTAAGTGCTTGTAAGTGTGTGTAAGTGCGGTTTATGTTCGTGTAAGTGCGTGTAAGTACGTGTAAGTGCATGTAAGTGCGTTTTAGTGCGTGTAAGTGCGTGTAAGTGCAGTTTACGTGGATGTAATTTTGTGTAAGTTCGTGTAAGTGCGTGTAAGTACGTGTAAGTGCATGTAAGTGCGTGTAAGTGCGTGTAAGTACGTGTAAGTGCATGTAAGTGCGTTTTAGTGCGTGTAAGTGCGTGTAAGTGCAGTTTACGTGGATGTAATTTTGTGTAAGTTCGTGTAAGTGCGTGTAAGTACGTGTAAGTGTGTGTAAGTGCGTGTACGTGCATGTAAGTACGTGTAAGTGCGTGTAAGTGTGTGTAAGTGCATGCCTGTACGTATAAGTGCGTGTTAGTGCATGTAAGCATCTGTAAGTATGTGTAAGTGCGTGTAAGTGCATGTAAGTACGTGTCAGTGTGTGTAGGTACCTATAGGTGCATGTAAGTGTGTGTAAGTGCATCTAAGGATGAGTAAGTGCGTATAAATACGTGTAAGTGCATGTAAGTACATGTAAGTGTGGCTTAAGTGCGTGTAAGTTCGTGTAAGTGCGTATAAGTATGTATAAGTGTGTATAAGTGTGTGTAAGTGCATGTAAGTGCGTGTAAGTAAGAGTAAGAGTGTGTAAGTGTGTGTAAGTGTGTGTAAGTGTGTATAAGTGTGTATTAGTGCCTGTAAAAGCGTGTAAGTGTGTGTAAGTATGTGTAAGTGCATGTAAGTACGTGTAAAAGTATGTAAGTGCATGTAAGTATGTGTAAGTGCGTGTAAGTACGTGTAAGTGTGTATACGTACGTGTAAGTCCGTGTTAGTGCGTGTAAGTGCGTATAAGTGTGAGTAAGTATGTGTAAGTGTGTATAAGTACGTATAAATGCGTGTAAGTGCGTGTAAGTGCATGTGAGTGCGTGTGAGTGCGTGTAAGTTTGTTTAAGTGCGTGTACGTGCGTGTAAGTGTGTGTAAGTACATATTAGTGTGTGTAATTGCGTGTAAGTGCGTGAATGTGCGTGTAAGTGCGTGTAAGTGCATGTAAGTGCAAGAATGTGCGTGTAATTGCGTGTACGTGCGTGTAAGTGCGTACAAGTACGTGTAAGTTTGTGTAAGTGCATGTAAGTTCATGTGAGTGTGTGTAAGTGCGTGTAAATGCATGGAAGTGCGTGTAAGTGCGTGTAAGTGTGTGTAAGTGCGTGTAAGTGCATATAAGTGCATGTAAGTATATGTAAGTACGTGTAAGTACAAGTAAGTATGTGTAAGTGCATGTAAGTGTGTGTAAGTATGTGTAAGTACGTGTAAGTGCGTGTAAGTACGTGTAAGCATGTGTAAGTACGTGTAAGTGCATGTAAGTGCGTGTAAGTACGTGTAAGTATGTGTAAGTGTGTGTAAGTGTGTTTAAGTGGGTGTAAGTGCGTGTAAGTACGTGTAAGTACGTGTAAGTATGTGTAAGTGTGTGTAAGTGTGTTTAAGTGGGTGTAAGTGCGTGTAAGTACGTGTAAGTACGTGTAAATATGTGTGAGTACGTGTGAGTACGTGTAAGTTTGTATAAGTGACTGTCAGTTCGTGTAAATGTGTATAAGTACATGTAAGTGCGTGTAAGTGCATGTAAGTGTGTATAAGTGCGTGTAAATGCGTGTAAGTGTGTGTAAGTGCGTGTAAGTGCATGTAAGTATGTGTAAGTTTGTGTAAGTAAATGTAAGTGCGTGTAAGTACGTGTAAGTACGTGTAAGTGCGTGTAAGTGCATGTTAGTGTGTGTAAGTGCGTGTAAGTGCGTGTAAGTACGTGTAAGTGTGTGTAAGTATTTGTAAGTACGTGTAAGTACGTATAAGTGCATGTGAGTGTGTGTAAGTATATATAAATGCGTGTAAGTGCATGTAAGTGTGTGTACGTATGTGTAAGTGTGTGTAAGTGAGTGTAAGTTTGTGTAAGTGTGTGTAAATGCGTGTAAGTGTGTGTAAGTGCGTGTAAGTATGTCTTACTGCATGTAAGTGCGTGTAAGTGTGTGTAAGTACGTGTAAGTTTGTAAAAGTGCATGTAAGTGCGTGTAAGTGCTTGTAAGTACGTGAAAGTGCGTGTAAGTACATGTACATGCAAGAAAGTACGTATAAGTGCGTGTAAGTGCGTGTAAGTGTGTATAAGTACGTGTAAGTTTGTGTAAGTGCATGTAAGTTCCTGTGAGTATGTGTAAGTCCGTGTACGTGCGTGTAAGTGCATGTAAGTGTGTGTAAGTACGTGTAAGTGCATGTAAGTACGTGTAAGTACGTGTAAGTGCAAGTAAGTGCGTGTAAGTGCATGTAAGGGCGTATAAGTGCGTCTGAGCACGTGTAAGTGCGTGTAAGTGCATGTAAGTGCATGTAAGTGCGTGTAAGTGCGTGTAAGTGCGTGTAAGTGCGTGTAAGTTCGTGTAAGTGCGTGTAAGTGCGTGTAAGTACGTGTAAGTGCGTGTAAGTGCGTGTAAGTATGTGTGAGTACGTGTAAGTACGTGTAAGTTCGTGTAAGGGACTGTCAGTTCGTGTAAGTGCGTGTAAGTGAGTGTAAGTGCGTGTAAGTGCGTGTAAATGTGTGTAAGTGCATGTAAGTACATATAAGTGTGTGTAAGTGTGTTTAAGTGTGTGTAAGTGTGTGTAAGTATGTGTACGTATGTATAAGTGGGTGTAAGTGTGTGTAAGTGCATGTAAGTGTGTGTAAGTGCATATAAGTACGTGTAGGTGCGTATAAGTACGTGTAAGTACGTGTAAGTGTGTGTAAGTACGTGTAAGTGGGTGTAAGTATGTGTAGGTGCGTCTAAGCGCATGTAAGTGCATGTAAGTGCGTGTAAGTGTGTGTAAGTGCATGTAAGTACGTGTAAGTACGTGTAAGTGTGTGTAAGTACGGGTAAGTGGGTGTAAGTATGTGTAGGTGCGTCTAAGCGCATGTAAGTGCATGTAAGTGCGTTTAAGTGCGTATAAGTGCATATAAGTGCATATAAGTAAGTGTAAGTGCGTATAATTGCGTATAAGTGCGTGTAAGTGTGTGTAAGTGTGGTGTAAATGCGTGTAAGTGCGTGTTAGTGCGTATAAGTGTATGTAAGTGTGTGTAAGTGTGTGTAAGTGCGTATAAGTGTATATACGTACATATAAGTGCGTGTAAGTGCGTGTAAGTGTGTGTTAGTGCGTGTAAGTGCGTGTAAGTGGGTGTAAGTGCGTGTAAGTGCGTGTGAGTACATGTAAGTGCGTGTAAGTGCGTGTAAGTGTGTGTAGGTGCATGTAGGGACGTGTAAGTGTGTATATGTGTGTGTAAGTGCGTATAAGTGCGTGTAAGTACGTGTAAGTGCGTATAAGTACGTGTAAGTGCATGTAAGTGCGTGTAAGTGCGTGTAAGTACGTCTAAGTACGTGTAAGTGTGTGTAAGTGTGTGTAAGTGCATGTAAGTATGTGTAAGTGCATGTAAGTGCGTGTAAGTACGTCTAAGTACGTGTAAGTGTGTGTAAGTGTGTGTAAGTGCATGTAAGTATGTGTAAGTGCATGTAAGTGTGGTGTAAGTGCGTATAAGTTCGTGTAAGTGCATGTTAGTATTTAGAAGTGTGTGTAAGTGTGTGTAAGTGTGTGTAAGTGCGTGTAAGTGTGTGTAAGTGCGTGTAAGTGTGTGTTAGTGCGTATAAGTGCGTGTAAGTGTCTGTTAGTGCGTATTAGTGTGTGTAAAAGTGTGTAAGTATGTGTAAGTACATGTAAGTGCGTGTAAGTACATGTAAGTGCATGTAAGTGCATGTAAGTGCGTGTAAGTAGGTGTAAGTTTATGTAAGTGTGTATAACTGTGTGTAAGTACGTGTAAGTGCGTATAAGTGTGTGTAAGTGCATGTAAGTATGTGTAAGTGCATGTAAGTATGAATAAGTGCATGTAAGGGCGTATAAGTGCGTGTAAGTGCGTGTAAGTACGTCTAAGTACGTGTAAGTGCGTGTAAGTGCATCTAAGTGCGTCTAAGTGCGTGTAAGTACATGTAAGTGCATGTAAGTGCATGTAAGTGCGTGTAAGTAGGTGTAAGTTTATGTAAGTGTGTATAACTGTGTGTAAGTACGTGTAAGTGCGTATAAGTGTGTGTAAGTGCATGTAAGTATGTGTAAGTGCATGTAAGTATGAATAAGTGCATGTAAGGGCGTATAAGTGCGTGTAAGTGCGTGTAAGTACGTCTAAGTACGTGTAAGTGCGTGTAAGTGCATCTAAGTGCGTCTAAGTGCGTGTAAGTACATGTAAGTGCATGTAAGTGCATGTAAGTGCGTGTAAGTAGGTGTAAGTTTATGTAAGTGTGTATAACTGTGTGTAAGTACGTGTAAGTGCGTATAAGTGTGTGTAAGTGCATGTAAGTATGTGTAAGTGCATGTAAGTATGAATAAGTGCATGTAAGGGCGTATAAGTGCGTGTAAGTGCGTGTAAGTGTGTGTAGGTACGTGTAAGTGCAGTTAAAGTGGGTGTAGTTTTGTGTAAGTTCATGTAAGTGTGTGTAAGTGCGTGTAAGTGCGTGTAAGTGCGTGTAAGTACGTGTAAGTGCGTGTAAGTGCATCTAAGTGCGTCTAAGTGCGTGTAAGTACATGTAAGTGCATGTAAGTGCATGTAAGTGCGTGTAAGTGTGTTTGAAGTATGTGTAAGATCGTGTAAGTGCGTATACGTATGCATGAGAGAACAATATCCGCTATCCGGGGTATCCGCACTATCCGTCCAGTATCCGGATAGCGGATAGTCCCTGGAAAATAACCTAGAAGGATATCTGGATACATCCGGATGTATCCGGATGTGGATATCAGCTGGAGATATGTGGCTTTTTCTGAAGGTGTCGGTGAGTATCCGGAGGTATACGCTGGTATCCATACAAGTATCCGGATGTATCCGTACTTCTATCCGATGAACTTTCCGGATAGTGAATGTGTCTGCAAGTATCCGGATGTTTGAGGCAACTATCCGGATAGCGGATACCTGACTGGTGAATATATCCGGATTGCGGATACCCCAAAAAAGGGATGAATATATCCGGATTCTCATGCCTATGTGTAAGTGCGTGTAAGTGCGTGTAAGTACATGTAGGTGCATGTAAGTGGGTGTAACTACGTGTTAGTGCGTGTAAGTGTGTATAAAAGCGTATTAGTGTGTGTAAGTGTGTGGAAGTACGTGTAAGTACATGTAAGTGCGTGTAAGTGCATGTAAGTGCGTGTAAGTGCGTGTAAGTGCGTGTAAGTGCGTATACGTGCGTGTAAGTGCGTGTACGTATGTGTAAGTGCATGTAAGTATGAATAAGTGCATGTAAGGGCGTATAAGTGTGTGTAAGTGCGTGTAAGTGCGTGTAAGTGCGTGTGAGTGCGTGTGAGTGCGTGAAAGTATGTGTAAGTGTGTGTAAGTGCGTGTAAGTGCGTGTAAGTGTGTGTCAGTATGTGTAAGTGCGTATAAGAGTGTGTAAGTGTGTGTAAGTGTGTGTCAGTATGTGTAAGTGCGTATGTGTAAGTTCCTGTAAGTGTGTGTAAGTATGTGTAAGTGCATGTAAGTGCGTGTAAGTGTGTGTAAGTATGTATAAGTGTGTGTAAGTGCGTGTACGTGTGTGTAAGTATATGTAAGTACGTATAAGTACGTGTAAGTGTGTGTAAGTGCATGTTAGTGTGTGTAAGTACGTGTAAGTGCATGGAAGTATGTGTAAGTGTGTGTAAGTACGTGTAAGTACGTGTAAGTGCATGTAAGTGCATGTAAGTGTGTGTAAGTACGTGTAAGTGTGTGTAAGTACGTGTAAGTATGTGTAAGTTCGTGTAAGTGAATGTAAGTTCGTGTAAGTGCGTGTAAGTGCGTGTAAGTGCGTGTAAGTGTGTGTAAGTGC
>SZWC01003745.1:23186-35263 GCA_023375785.1 Penium margaritaceum
CGTGTAAGTGTGTGTAAGTGCGTGTAAGTGCATGTAAGTACGTGTAAGTGCGTGTAAGTGCGTGTAAGTACGTGTAAGTGCTAAAAGTGCGTGTAAGTGCATGTAAGTACGTGTAAGTGAATGTAAGTATATGTAAGTGCTGTTTAAATTCATGTAAGTGTGTGTAAGTACGTGTAAGTGCGTGTAAGTATGTGTAAGTGCGTGTAATTGTGTGTAGGTGCATGCAAGTGCAGTTAAAGTGGGTTTAGTTTTGTGTAAGTTCATGTAAGTGTGTGTAAGTGCGTGTAAGTGCGTGTAAGTGCGTATAAGTACGTGTAAGTACGTGTAATTGCGTCTAAGTGCGTCTAAGTGTGTATGAGTGCGTCTGAGTGCGTGTAAGTACGTGTAAGTGCATGTAAGTGCATGTAAGTGCGTGTACGTGCGTTTAAGTGTGTTTGAAGTGTGTGTAAGATCATGTAAGTGCGTATAAGTATGCATGAGGAAAAAATATCCGCTATCCGGGGTATCCGCACTATCCGTCCAGTATCCGGATAGCGGATAGTACCTGTAAAACAACTTAGAAGGATATCCAGATACATCCGGATGTATCCGGATGTGGATATCAGCTGGAGATATGTGGCTTTTTCTGAAGGTGTCCGTGAGTATCCGGAGGTATCCGTTGGTATCCATACAAGTATCCAGATATATCCGTACTTCTATCCGCTGAAATTTCCGGATAGTAAACGTATCTGCAAGTATCCGTAAGTATCCGGTGTTTGAGGCAACTATCCGGATAGCGGATACCTGACTGGTGAATATATCCGGATTGCGGATACCTCCAAAAAGGGACGAATATATCCGGATTCTCATGCCTATGTGTAAGTGCGTGTAAGTACGTGTAAGTGCATGTAAGTCCGTGTAAGTGTGTGTAAGTGCGTGTTAGTGCGTGTAAGTGTGTGTAAAAGCGTATAAGTGCGTGTAAGTACGTGTAAGTGCATGTAAGTGCGTGTAAGTGCATGTAAGTGCGTGTAAGTGCATGTAAGTACGTGTAAGTGCGTATAAGTGTGTGTAAGTGCGTGTAAGTATGTGTAAGTGCGTGTAAGTGCGTGTAAGTGCATGTAAGTACGTGTAAGTGCGTATAAGTGTGTGTAAGTGCGTGTAAGTATGTGTAAGTGCATGTAAGTATGAATAAGTGCATGTAAGGGCGTATAAGTGCGTGTAAGTGCGTGTAAGTGTGTGTAAGTGCGTGTGAGTGCGAGTGAGTGCGTGTAAGTATGTGTAAGTACGTGTAAGTGCGTGTAAGTGCGTGTAAGTGTGTGTTAGTATGTGTAAGTGCGTATAAGTGTGTGTAAGTGCATGTAAGTGCGTGTAGGTTTGTGTAAGTGCGTGTAAATGCGTGAAAGTGCGTGTAAGTGCGTGTAAGTGCATGTAAGTGCAAGTAAGTATGTATAAGTGCGTGTAAGAGCGTGCAAGAGCGTGTGAGAGCGTGTAAGTGAGTATAAGTGTGTGTAAGTGCGTGTAAGTGTGTGTAAGTATGTGTAAGTGTGTGTAAGTGCATGTAAGTTCGTGTAAGTGTGTGTAAGTGTGTGTAAGTACGTGTAAGTTTGTGTAAGTGTGTGTAAGTGAGTGTAAGTACGTGTAAGTACGTGTAAGTGTGTGTAAGTACGTGTAAGTGCAAGAAAGTGTGTGTAAGTATGTGTAAGTGTGTGTAAGTGCGTGTAAGTGTGCGTAAGTATGTGCAAGTGCGTCTAAGTGCATGTAAGTGCATGTAAGTGCGTTTAAGTATGTATAAGTGCGTATAAGTGCGTATAAGTAAGTGTAAGTGCGTATAAGTGTGTTTAAGTGCGTGGAAGTACGTGTACGTGCGTGTAAGTGTGGTATAAATGCGTGTCAGTACATGTTAGTGCGTATAAGTATATGTAAGTGTGTGTAAGTGTGTGTAAGTGCGTATAAGTACATATAAGTGCATATAATTATGTGTAAGTGTGTGTAAGTACGTGTTAGTGCGTGTAAGCGTATGTAAAAGTGTGTAAGTACGTGTAAGTGCATATAAGTGCTTGTAAGTGCTTGGAAGTGTGTGTAAGTGCATGTAAGCATGTATAAGTGTGTGTAAGTGTATGTAAGTGCGTGTAAGTGTATGTAAGTATGTATAAGTGTGTGTAAGTACGTGTAAGTGCGTGTAAGTGCGTATAAGTGCGTGTAAGTGCGTGTAAGTGCGTGTAAGTGTGTATAGGTACGTGTAGGTATGTGTAAGTGTGTGTCAGTGTGTGTAAATACGTGTAAATGCGTGTAAGTACGTGTAAGTAAGTGTAAGTACGTGTAAGTGCATATAAGTGCGTGTAAGTGCGTGTAACTGCGTCTCAGTGCGTGTAAGTGCTTGTAAGTGCGTGTAAGTACGTGTAAGTATGTGTAAGTGCATGTAAGTGTGGTGTAAGTACGTGTAAGTTCGTGTAAGTGCATGTTAGTATGTAGAAGTGTGTGTAAGTGCATGTAAGTGTGTAAGTGCGTGTAAGTGTGTGTAAGTACGTGTAAGTACGTGTAAGTGCATGTAAGTGCATGTAAGTGCGTGTAAGTGTGTGTAAGTACGTGTAAGTACGTGTAAGTGCATGTAAGTGCATGTAAGTGCGTGTAAGTGTGTGTAAGTACGTGTAAGTACGTGTAAGTGCATGTAAGTGCATGTAAGTGCGTGTAAGTGTGTGTAAGTACGTGTAAGTACGTGTAAGTGCATGTAAGTGCATGTAAGTGCGTGTAAGTGTGTGTAAGTACGTGTAAGTACGTGTAAGTGCATGTAAGTGCATGTAAGTGCGTGTAAGTGTGTGTAAGTACGTGTAAGTACGTGTAAGTGCATGTAAGTGCATGTAAGTGCGTGTAAGTGTGTGTAAGTACGTGTAAGTACGTGTAAGTGCATGTAAGTGCATGTAAGTGCGTGTAAGTGTGTGTAAGTACGTGTAAGTACGTGTAAGTGCATGTAAGTGCATGTAAGTGCGTGTAAGTGTGTGTAAGTACGTGTAAGTACGTGTAAGTGCATGTAAGTGCATGTAAGTGCGTGTAAGTGTGTGTAAGTACGTGTAAGTACGTGTAAGTGCATGTAAGTGCATGTAAGTGCGTGTAAGTGTGTGTAAGTACGTGTAAGTACGTGTAAGTGCATGTAAGTGCATGTAAGTGCGTGTAAGTGTGTGTAAGTACGTGTAAGTACGTGTAAGTGCATGTAAGTGCATGTAAGTGCGTGTAAGTGCGTGTAAGTGCACGTAAGTACGTGGAAGTGCGTGTAAGTGCGTGTAAGTACGTGTAAGATAATGTAAGTGCGTGTAAATACGTATAAGTGCGTGTAAGTGCATATAAGTGTGTGTAAGTGCGTGTAAGTGCGGTTTAAGTTCGTGTAAGTGCGTGTAACTTCATGTAAGCGTATGTAAGTGTGTATAAGTGTGTCTAAGTGCGTGCAAGTGCGTGTAAGTGCAGTTTAAGTGGGTGTAATTTCGTGTAAGTTCGTACAAGTGTGTTTAAGTGCGTATAAGTGCGTGTAAGTGAGTGTAAGTGCAACTAAGTACGCGTAAGTGCGCGTACGTGCATGTAAGTGTGTGTAAGTGTGTATAAGTGTGTGCAAGTACGTGTCAGTGTGTGTATGTGTGTGTAAGTGTATGTAAGTGCGTGTAAGTACATGTAAGTACGTGTAAGTGCGTGTAGGTGCGTGTAGGTGCGTGTAAGTGTGTGTACGTGCATGTAAGTGCGTATAAGTGCGTGTAAGTGCATGTAAGTGCGTGTAAGTGTGTGTAAGTGTGTGTAAGTATGTATAAGTGCATGTTAGTGTGTGTAAGTGCATGTAAGTGCGTGTAAGTGTGGTTTAAGTGTGTGTAAGTTCGTGTAAGTGCGTGTAAGTACGTTCAAGTAGGTGTAAGTACGTGTAAGTGCATATAATTACGTGTAAGTGCGTGTAAGTGCGTGTAAGTACGTGTAAGTATGTGTAAGTACGTGTTAGTGCGTATAAGTGTGTGTAAAAGCGTATAAGTGCATGTAAGTGTGTGTAAGTGCATGTAAGTACGTGTAAGTGCATGTAAGTACGTGTAAGTACATGTAAGTGCGTGTAAGTGCGTGTAAGTGCGTGTAAGTGTGTGTAAGTGCGTGTAGGTACGTATACATTTGTATAAGTGCGTGTAAGTGTGTGTAAGTGCGTGTCAGTATGTGTAAGTGTGTGTACGTTTGTGTAAGTACGTGTAACTGTGTGTAAGTGTGTGTAAGTGCATGTAAGTACGTGTAAGTGCATATAATTATGTGTAAGTGCGTGTAAGTTCGTATCAGAGCATGTAAGAGTGTGTAAGTGCGTGTAAGTGCATGTAAGTGCATGTAAGTATGTGTATGTGCGTGTAAGTGCATGTAAGTGCCTGTAAGTTCGTTTAAGTGCGTGTAAGTGCGTGTGAGTGCGTGTAAATGTGTGTAAGTGCGTATAAGTGCGTGTAAGTGCGTGTAAGTGCAAGAAAGTGTGTGTAAGTATGTGTAAGTACGTGTAAGTGAGTGTAACTGTGTGTAACTGCGTTTACATGCATGTAAGTGCGTGTAAGTATGTGTAAGCACGTGTAAGTACGTGTTAGTTCGTGTAAGTATGTATAAGTTCCTGTAAGTGCGTGTAAGTATGTGTAAGTGCATGTAAGTGCATGTAAGTGCGTGTAAGTGTGTGTAAGTGCGTGTAAGTGCATGTAAGTGCGTGTAAGTATGTGTAAGCACGTGTAAGTACGTGTTAGTTCGTGTAAGTATGTATAAGTTCCTGTAAGTGCGTGTAAGTATGTGTAAGTGCATGTAAGTGCATGTAAGTGCGTGTAAGTGTGTGTAAGTGCGTGTACGTGTGTGTAAGTACATTTAAGTACCTATAAGTACGTGTAAGTGTGTGTAAGTGCATGTTAGTGTGTGTAAGTACATGTAAGTGCATGGAAGTGTGTGTAAGTGTGTGTAAGTACGTGTAAGTACGTGTAAGTGCATGTAAGTGCATGTAAGTGCGTGTAAGTACGTGTAAGTGTGTGTAAGTACGTGTAAGTACGTGTAAGTGCATGTAAGTGCATGTAAGTGCGTGTAAGTACGTGTAAGTGTGTGTAAGTACGTGTAAGTATGTGTAAGTTTGTGTAACTGAATGTAAGTTTGTATAAGTGCGTGTAAGTGCGTGTAAGTGCGTGTAAGAGTGTGTAAGTGCGTGTAAGTGCGTGTAAGTTTGTGTAAGTGTATAAAAGTGCATGTAAGTACATGTAAGTGCGTGTAAGTACGTATAAGTGCGTGTAAGTACGTGTTAGTTTGTGTAAAAGAATGTAAGTTCGTGTAAGTGTGTGTAAGTGCATGTAAGTACGTGTAAGTACGTGTAAGTATGTGTAAGTGTGTGTAAGTATGTGTAAGTGCGTGTAAGTGCGTGTAAATGTGTGTAAGTGCATATAAGTGTGTATAAGTGCGTGTACGTGCGTGTTAGTATGTGTGAGTACGTGTAAGAGCATGTAAGTGCATGTAAGTGTGTGTGTAAGTGTAGTTTAAGTTCGTGTAAGTGAGTGTAAGTGCATGTAAGTACGTGTAAGTTTGTGTAAGTGTGTGTAAGTGCGTGTAAGTACGTGTAAGTATGTATAAGTACGTGTAAGTGCGTGTAAGTGCTAAAAGTGCATGTAAGTGCATATAAGTACGTATAAGTGCATATAAGTGTGTGTAAGTGCAGTTTATATTCATGTAAGTGTGTGTAAGTGCGTATACGTACGTGTAAGTATGTGTAAGTGCGTGTAAGTGTGTGTAGGTACGTGTAAGTGCAGTTAAAGTGGGTATAGTTTTGTGTAAGTTCATGTAAGTGTGTGTAAGTGCGTGTAAGTGCGTGTAAGTGCGTGTAAGTACGTGTAAGTGCGTGTAAGTGCATCTAAGTGCGTCTAAGTGCGTGTAAGTACGTGTAAGTGCATGTAAGTGCATGTAAGTGCATGTAAGTGTGTTTGAAGTGTGTGTAAGATCGTGTAAGTGCGTATACGTATGCATGAGAAAATAATATCCGCTATGCGGGGTATCCGCACTATCCGTCCAGTATCCGGATAGCGGATAGTCCCTGGAAAATAACTTAGAAGGATATCCGGATACATCCGGATGTATCCGGATGTGGATATCAGCTGGAGATATGTGGCTTTTTCTGAAGGTGTCGGTGAGTATCCGGAGGTATACGCTGGTATCCATACAAGTATCCGGATGTATCCGTACTTCTATCCGATGAACTTTCCGGATAGTGAAAGTATCCGCAAGTATCAGTAAGTATCCGGATATTTGAGGCAACTATCCGGATAGCGGATACCTGACTGGTGAATATATCGGGATTGCGGATACCCCAAAAAAGGGATGAATATGTCCGGATTCTCATGCCTATGTGTAAGTGCGTGTAAGTGCGTGTAAGTACATGTAGGTGCATGTAAGTGGGTGTAAGTGCGTGTTAGTGCGTGTAAGTGTGTATAAAAGCGTATAAGTGTGTGTAAGTGTGTGGAAGTACGTGTAAGTGCATGTAAGTGCGTGTAAGTACGTGTAAGTGCGTGTAAGTATGTGTAAGTGCATGTAAGTATGAAGAAGTGCATGTAAGGGCGTATAAGTGCGTGTAAGTGCGTGTAAGTACATGTAGGTGCATGTAAGTGGGTGTAAGTGCGTGTTAGTGCGTGTAAGTGTGTATAAAAGCGTATAAGTGTGTGTAAGTGTGTGGAAGTACGTGTAAGTGCATGTAAGTGCGTGTAAGTACGTGTAAGTGCGTGTAAGTATGTGTAAGTGCATGTAAGTATGAAGAAGTGCATGTAAGGGCGTATAAGTGCGTGTAAGTGCGTGTAAGTACATGTAGGTGCATGTAAGTGGGTGTAAGTGCGTGTTAGTGCGTGTAAGTGTGTATAAAAGCGTATAAGTGTGTGTAAGTGTGTGGAAGTACGTGTAAGTGCATGTAAGTGCGTGTAAGTACGTGTAAGTGCGTGTAAGTATGTGTAAGTGCATGTAAGTATGAAGAAGTGCATGTAAGGGCGTATAAGTGCGTGTAAGTGCGTGTAAGTACATGTAGGTGCATGTAAGTGGGTGTAAGTGCGTGTTAGTGCGTGTAAGTGTGTATAAAAGCGTATAAGTGTGTGTAAGTGTGTGGAAGTACGTGTAAGTGCATGTAAGTGCGTGTAAGTACGTGTAAGTGCGTGTAAGTATGTGTAAGTGCATGTAAGTATGAAGAAGTGCATGTAAGGGCGTATAAGTGCGTGTAAGTGCGTGTAAGTACATGTAGGTGCATGTAAGTGGGTGTAAGTGCGTGTTAGTGCGTGTAAGTGTGTATAAAAGCGTATAAGTGTGTGTAAGTGTGTGGAAGTACGTGTAAGTGCATGTAAGTGCGTGTAAGTACGTGTAAGTGCGTGTAAGTGCGTGTAAGTGCATGTAAGTGCGTGTAAGTGCGTGTAAGTGCGTGTAAGTGCGTGTAAGTGCGTGTAAGTGTGTGTAAGTGCATGAAAGTGTGTGTAAGTATATGTAAGTACGTGTAAGTATGTGTAAGTGCGTGTAAGTACGTGTTAGTTTGTGTAAGTGAATGTAAGTTTGTGTAAGTGTGTGTAAGTGCATGTAAGTGCGTGTAAGTACGTGTAAGTGCGTGTAAGTGCGCGTAAGTATGTGTAAGTGCGTGTAAGTACAGGTAAGTGCGTGTAAGTGCATGTAGGTGTGTATAAGTGCGTATAAGTGCGTTTTAGTACTTGTGAGTACGTGTAAGAGCGTGTAAGTGTGTGTAAGTGCGTGTAAGTGCGTGTAAGTATGTGTAAGTGCGTGTAAGTACAGGTAAGTGCGTGTAAGTGCATGTAGGTGTGTATAAGTGCGTATAAGTGCGTTTTAGTACTTGTGAGTACGTGTAAGAGCGTGTAAGTGTGTGTAAGTGTGTATAAGTGCAGTTTAAGTTCGTGTAAGTGAGTGTAAGTACGTGTAAGTACGTGTAAGTGAGTGTAAGTGCGTGTAAGTGCATGTAAGTACGTGTAAGTGCGTGTAAGTGCGTGTAAGTACGTGTAAGTGCTAAAAGTGCGTGTTAGTGCATGTAAGTACGTGTAAGTGCATGTAAGTGTATGTAAGTGCTGTTTACATTCATGTAAGTGTGTGTAAGTACGTGTAAGTGCGTGTAAGTATGTGTAAGTGCGTGTAAGTGTGTGTAGGTGCATGGAAGTGTAGTTAAAGTGGGTGTAGTTTTGTGTAAGTTCATGTAAGTGTGTGTAAGTGCGTGTAAGTGCGTGTAAGTGCGTGTAAGTACGTGTAAGTGCGTGTAATTGCGTCTAAGTGCGTCTAAGTGCGTATGAGTGCGTCTGAGTGCGTGTAAGTACGTGTAAGTGCATGTAAGTGCATGTAAGTGCGTGTACGTGCGTTTAAGTGTGTTTGAAGTGTGTGTAAGATCGTGTAAGTGCGTATAAGTATGCATGAGGAAAAAATATCCGCTATCTGGGGTATCCGCACTATCCGTCCAGTATCCGGATAGCGGATAGTACCTGGAAAACAACTTAGAAGGATATCCAGATACATCCGGATGTATCCGGATGTGGATATCAGCTGGAGATATGTGGCTTTTTCTGAAGGTGTCCGTGAGTATCCGGAGGTATCCGTTGGTATCCATACAAGTATCCAGATGTATCCGTACTTCTATCCGTTGAAATTTCCGGATAGTGAAAGTATCTGCAAGTATCCGTAAGTATCCGGATATTTGAGGCAACTATCCGGATAGCGGATACCTGACTGGTGAATATATCCGGATTGCGGATACCTCCAAAAAGGGACAAATATATCCGGATTCTCATGCCTATGTGTAAGTGCGTGTAAGTACGTGTAAGTGCATGTAAGTGCGTGTAAGTGGGTGTAAGTGCGTGTTAGTGCGTGTAAGTGTGTATAAAAGCGTATAAGTGTGTGTAAGTGTGTGGAAGTACGTGTAAGTGCGTGTAAGTGCGTGTAAGTGTGTGTTAGTATGTGTAAGTGCGTATAAGTGTGTGTAAGTGCATGTAAGTGCGTGTAGGTTTGTGTAAGTGCGTGTAAATGCGTGAAAGTGCGTGTAAGTGTGTGTAAGTGCATGTAAGTGCAAGTAAGTATGTATAAGTGCGTGTAAGAGCGTGCAAGAGCGTGTGAGAGCGTGTAAGTGCGTATAAGTATGTGTAAGTGCGTGTAAGTGTGTGTAAGTATGTGTAAGTGTGTGTACGTGCATGTAAGTTCGTGTAAGTGTGTATAAGTGCGTGTAAGTACATGTAATTTTGTGTAAGTATGTGTAAGTGTGTGTACGTGCATGTAAGTACGTGTAAGTGTGTGTAAGTACATGTAAGTGCAAGAAAGTGTGTGTAAGTATGTGTAAGTGTGTGTAAGTACGTGTAAGTGTGCGTAAGTATGTGTAAGTGCGTCTAAGTGCATGTAAGTGCATGTAAGTGCGTTTAAGTATGTATAAGTGCGTATAAGTGCGTATAAGTAAGTGTAAGTGCGTATAAATGTGTTTAAGTGCGTGGAAGTACGTGTAAGTGCGTGTAAGTGTGGTGTAAATGCGTGTCAGTGCATGTTAGTGTGTATAAGTATATGTAAGTGTGTGTAAGTGTGTGTAAGTGCGTATAAGTGCATACAAGTGCATATAATTATGTGTAAGTGCGTGTAAGTACGTGTTAGTGCGTGTAAGTGTATGTAAAAGTGTGTAAGTACGTGTAAGTGCGTATAAGTGCTTGTAACTGCTTGTAAGTTTGTGTAAGTGCATGTAAGCATGTATAAGTGTGTGTAAGTGTATGTAAGTGCGTGTAAGTGTATGTAAGTATGTATAAGTGTGTGTAAGTACGTGTAAGTGCGTGTAAGTGCGTGTAAGTGTGTGTAAGTGCGTGTAAGTGCGTGTAAGTGTGTATAGGTACGTGTAGGTATGTGTAAGTGTGTGTAAGTGTGTGTAAGTACGTGTAAGTGTGTGTAAGTGTGTGTAAGTATGTATAAGTGCATGTAAGTGTGTGTAAGTGCATGTAAGTGCGTATAAGTGCGTGTAAGTGCATGTAAGTGCGTGTAAGTGCGTGTAAGTACGTGTAAGTGTGTGTAAGTGTGTGTAAGTATGTATAAGTGCATGTAAGTGTGTGTAAGTGCATGTAAGTGCGTATAAGTGCGTGTAAGTGCATGTAAGTGCGTGTAAGTGCGTGTAAGTACGTGTAAGTGTGTGTAAGTGTGTGTAAGTATGTATAAGTGCATGTAAGTGTGTGTAAGTGCATGTAAGTGCGTATAAGTGCGTGTAAGTGCATGTAAGTGCGTGTAAGTGCGTGTAAGTACGTGTAAGTGTGTGTAAGTGTGTGTAAGTATGTATAAGTGCATGTAAGTGTGTGTAAGTGCATGTAAGTGCGTATAAGTGCGTGTAAGTGCATGTAAGTGCGTGTAAGTGCGTGTAAGTACGTGTAAGTGTGTGTAAGTGTGTGTAAGTATGTATAAGTGCATGTAAGTGTGTGTAAGTGCATGTAAGTGCGTATAAGTGCGTGTAAGTGCATGTAAGTGCGTGTAAGTGCGTGTAAGTACGTGTAAGTGTGTGTAAGTGTGTGTAAGTATGTATAAGTGCATGTAAGTGTGTGTAAGTGCATGTAAGTGCGTATAAGTGCGTGTAAGTGCATGTAAGTGCGTGTAAGTGCGTGTAAGTACGTGTAAGTGTGTGTAAGTGTGTGTAAGTATGTATAAGTGCATGTAAGTGTGTGTAAGTGCATGTAAGTGCGTATAAGTGCGTGTAAGTGCATGTAAGTGCGTGTAAGTGCGTGTAAGTACGTGTAAGTGCGTGTAAGTGCGTGTAAGTGTATGTAAGTGCGTGTAAGTGCGTGTAAGTGCGTATACGTGCGTGTAAGTGTGTGTAAGTATGTGTAAGTGCATGTAAGTATGAATAAGTGCATGTAAGGGCGTATAAGTGCGTGTAAGTGCGTGTAAGTGTGTGTAAGTACGTGTAAGTATGTATAAGTGTGTGTAAGTACGTGTAAGTGCGTGTAAGTGCGTGTAAGTGTGTGTAAGTGCGTGTAAGTGCGTGTAAGTGTGTATAGGTACGTGTAGGTATGTGTAAGTGTGTGTAAGTGTGTGTAAATTCGTGTAAGTGCGTGTAAGTACGTGTAAGTACGTGTAAGTGCATATAAGTGCGTGTAAGTGCGTGTAACTGCGTCTAAGTGCGTGTAAGTGCTTGTAAGTGCGTGTAAGTACGTGTAAGCATGTGTAAGTGCATGTAAGTGTGGTGTAAGTACGTGTAAGTTCGTGTAAGTGCATGTTAGTATGTAGAAGTGTGTGTAAGTGCATGTAAGTGTGTGTAAGTGCGTGTAAGTATGTGTAAGTACGTGTGAGTACGTGTAAGTGTATATAAGTGCGTGTAAGTGTCTGTTAGTACGTATAAGTGTGTGTAAAAGCGTGTAAGTGTGTGTAAGTACATGTAAGTACGTGTAAGTGCATGTACGTGCATGTAAGTGCATGTAAGTGCGTGGAAGTGCGTGTAAGTGCACGTAAGTGCGTGGAAGTGCGTGTAAGTGCGTGTAAGTACGTGTAAGATAATGTAAGTGCGTGTAAATACGTATAAGTGCGTGTAAGTGCATATAAGTGTGTGTAAGTGTGTGTAAGTGCGGTTTAAGTTCGTGTAAGTGCGTGTAACTGCATGTAAGTGTATGTAAGTGTGTATAAGTGCGTCTAAGTGCGTGTAAGTGCGTGTAAGTGCAGTTTAAGTGGGTGTAATTTCGTGTAAGTTCGTACAAGTACGTTTAAGTGCGTATAAGTGCGTGTAAGTGAGTGTAAGTGCAACTAAGTACGCGTAAGTGCGCGTACGTGCATGTAAGTGTGTGTAAGTGTGTGTAAGTGTGTGCAAGTACGTGTTAGTGTGTGTATGTGTGTGTAAGTGTAGGTAAGTGCGTGTAAGTGAGTGTAAGTGCAACTAAGTACGCGTAAGTGCGCGTACGTGCATGTAAGTGTGTGTAAGTGTGTGTAAGTGTGTGCAAGTACGTGTTAGTGTGTGTATGTGTGTGTAAGTGTAGGTAAGTGCGTGTAAGTACATGTAAGTACGTGTAAGTGCGTGGAGGTGCGTGTAGGTGCGTGTAAGTGTGTGTAAGTGCATGTGAGTGCGTATAAGTGCGTGTAAGTGCATGTAAGTGCGTGTAAGTGTG
>SZWC01003745.1:35470-52694 GCA_023375785.1 Penium margaritaceum
TGTAAGTGCGTGTAAGTGCGTGTAAGTGCGTGTAAGTGTGTGTAAGTACGTGTAAGTATGTATAAGTTTGTATAAGTGCGTGTAAGTGTGTGTAAGTGCGTGTCAGTATGTGTAAGTGCGTGTACGTTTGTGTAAGTACGTGTAACTGCGTGTAAGTGTGTGTAAGTGCATGTAAGTACGTGTAAGTACATATAATGATGTGTAAGTGCGTGTAAGGTCGTATGAGAGCATGTAAGAGTGTGTAAGTGCGTGTAAGTGCGTGTAAGTGCATGTAAGTGTGAGTATGTGCGTGTAAGTGCATGTAAGTGCCTGTAAGTTTGTTTAAGTGCGTGTAAGTGCGTGTAAGTGCGTGTAAATGCGTGTAAGTGCGTGTAAGTGCGTGTAAGTGCGTGTAAGTGCAAGAAAGTGTGTGTAAGTATGTGTAAGTATGTGTAAGCGAGTGTAACTGCGTGTAACTGCGTTTACGTGCATGTAAGTGCGTGTAAGTATGTGTAAGCACGTGTAAGTACGTGTTAGTTCGTGTAAGTATGTATAAGTTCCTGTAAGTGCGTGTAAGTATGTGTAAGTGCTTGTAAGTGCGTGTAAGTGCGTGTAAGTGTGTGTAAGTGCGTGTACGTGTGTGTAAGTACATGTAAGTACGTATAAGTACGTGTAAGTGTGTGTAAGTGCATGTTAGTGAGTGTAAGTATGTGTAAGTGCATGGAAGTGTGTGTAAGTTTGTGTAAGTACGTGTAAGTACGTGTAAGTGCATGTAGGTGCATGTAAGTGCGTGTAAGTACGTGTAAGTGTGTGTAAGTACGTGTAAGTATGTGTAAATTTGTGTAACTGAATGTAAGTTTGTATAAGTGCATGTAAGTGCGTGTAAGTGCGTGTAAGTGTGTGTAAGTGCGTGTAAGTGCGTGTAAGTTTGTGTAAGTGCATAAAAGTGCATGTAAGTACATGTAAGTGCGTGTAAGTACGTATAAGTGCGTGTAAGTGCATATAAGTGCGTGTAAGTGTGTGTTAGTGTGTGTAAGTGTATGTAAAAGCGTGTAAGTACGTGTAAGTTTATGTAAGTGCGTGTAAATACGTATAAGTGCGTGTAAGTACGTGTTAGTGCGTGTAAGTGTGTATAAACGCGTATAAGTGTGTGTAAGTGTGTGGAAGTACGTGTAAGTGCATGTACGTGCATGTAAGTGCGTGTAAGTGCGTATAAGTACATATAAGTGCGTGTAAGTGTGTGTTAGTGTGTGTAAGTGTATGTAAAAGCGTGTAAGTACGTGTAAGTTTATGTAAGTGCGTGTAAATACGTATAAGTGCGTGTAAGTACGTGTTAGTGCGTGTAAGTGTGTATAAACGCGTATAAGTGTGTGTAAGTGTGTGGAAGTACGTGTAAGTGCATGTACGTGCATGTAAGTGCGTGTAAGTGCGTATAAGTACATATAAGTGCGTGTAAGTGTGTGTTAGTGTGTGTAAGTGTATGTAAAAGCGTGTAAGTACGTGTAAGTTTATGTAAGTGCGTGTAAATACGTATAAGTGCGTGTAAGTACGTGTTAGTGCGTGTAAGTGTGTATAAACGCGTATAAGTGTGTGTAAGTGTGTGGAAGTACGTGTAAGTGCATGTACGTGCATGTAAGTGCGTGTAAGTGCGTATAAGTACATATAAGTGCGTGTAAGTGTGTGTTAGTGTGTGTAAGTGTATGTAAAAGCGTGTAAGTACGTGTAAGTTTATGTAAGTGCGTGTAAATACGTATAAGTGCGTGTAAGTACGTGTTAGTGCGTGTAAGTGTGTATAAACGCGTATAAGTGTGTGTAAGTGTGTGGAAGTACGTGTAAGTGCATGTACGTGCATGTAAGTGCGTGTAAGTGCGTATAAGTACATATAAGTGCGTGTAAGTGTGTGTTAGTGTGTGTAAGTGTATGTAAAAGCGTGTAAGTACGTGTAAGTTTATGTAAGTGCGTGTAAATACGTATAAGTGCGTGTAAGTACGTGTTAGTGCGTGTAAGTGTGTATAAACGCGTATAAGTGTGTGTAAGTGTGTGGAAGTACGTGTAAGTGCATGTACGTGCATGTAAGTGCGTGTAAGTGCGTATAAGTACATATAAGTGCGTGTAAGTGTGTGTTAGTGTGTGTAAGTGTATGTAAAAGCGTGTAAGTACGTGTAAGTTTATGTAAGTGCGTGTAAATACGTATAAGTGCGTGTAAGTACGTGTTAGTGCGTGTAAGTGTGTATAAACGCGTATAAGTGTGTGTAAGTGTGTGGAAGTACGTGTAAGTGCATGTACGTGCATGTAAGTGCGTGTAAGTGCGTATAAGTACATATAAGTGCGTGTAAGTGTGTGTTAGTGTGTGTAAGTGTATGTAAAAGCGTGTAAGTACGTGTAAGTTTATGTAAGTGCGTGTAAATACGTATAAGTGCGTGTAAGTACGTGTTAGTGCGTGTAAGTGTGTATAAACGCGTATAAGTGTGTGTAAGTGTGTGGAAGTACGTGTAAGTGCATGTACGTGCATGTAAGTGCGTGTAAGTGCGTATAAGTACATATAAGTGCGTGTAAGTGTGTGTTAGTGTGTGTAAGTGTATGTAAAAGCGTGTAAGTACGTGTAAGTTTATGTAAGTGCGTGTAAATACGTATAAGTGCGTGTAAGTACGTGTTAGTGCGTGTAAGTGTGTATAAACGCGTATAAGTGTGTGTAAGTGTGTGGAAGTACGTGTAAGTGCATGTACGTGCATGTAAGTGCGTGTAAGTGCGTATAAGTACATATAAGTGCGTGTAAGTGTGTGTTAGTGTGTGTAAGTGTATGTAAAAGCGTGTAAGTACGTGTAAGTTTATGTAAGTGCGTGTAAATACGTATAAGTGCGTGTAAGTACGTGTTAGTGCGTGTAAGTGTGTATAAACGCGTATAAGTGTGTGTAAGTGTGTGGAAGTACGTGTAAGTGCATGTACGTGCATGTAAGTGCGTGTAAGTGCGTATAAGTACATATAAGTGCGTGTAAGTGTGTGTTAGTGTGTGTAAGTGTATGTAAAAGCGTGTAAGTACGTGTAAGTTTATGTAAGTGCGTGTAAATACGTATAAGTGCGTGTAAGTACGTGTTAGTGCGTGTAAGTGTGTATAAACGCGTATAAGTGTGTGTAAGTGTGTGGAAGTACGTGTAAGTGCATGTACGTGCATGTAAGTGCGTGTAAGTGCGTATAAGTACATATAAGTGCGTGTAAGTGTGTGTTAGTGTGTGTAAGTGTATGTAAAAGCGTGTAAGTACGTGTAAGTTTATGTAAGTGCGTGTAAATACGTATAAGTGCGTGTAAGTACGTGTTAGTGCGTGTAAGTGTGTATAAACGCGTATAAGTGTGTGTAAGTGTGTGGAAGTACGTGTAAGTGCATGTACGTGCATGTAAGTGCGTGTAAGTGCGTATAAGTACATATAAGTGCGTGTAAGTGTGTGTTAGTGTGTGTAAGTGTATGTAAAAGCGTGTAAGTACGTGTAAGTTTATGTAAGTGCGTGTAAATACGTATAAGTGCGTGTAAGTACGTGTTAGTGCGTGTAAGTGTGTATAAACGCGTATAAGTGTGTGTAAGTGTGTGGAAGTACGTGTAAGTGCATGTACGTGCATGTAAGTGCGTGTAAGTGCGTATAAGTACATATAAGTGCGTGTAAGTGTGTGTTAGTGTGTGTAAGTGTATGTAAAAGCGTGTAAGTACGTGTAAGTTTATGTAAGTGCGTGTAAATACGTATAAGTGCGTGTAAGTACGTGTTAGTGCGTGTAAGTGTGTATAAACGCGTATAAGTGTGTGTAAGTGTGTGGAAGTACGTGTAAGTGCATGTACGTGCATGTAAGTGCGTGTAAGTGCGTATAAGTACATATAAGTGCGTGTAAGTGTGTGTTAGTGTGTGTAAGTGTATGTAAAAGCGTGTAAGTACGTGTAAGTTTATGTAAGTGCGTGTAAATACGTATAAGTGCGTGTAAGTACGTGTTAGTGCGTGTAAGTGTGTATAAACGCGTATAAGTGTGTGTAAGTGTGTGGAAGTACGTGTAAGTGCATGTACGTGCATGTAAGTGCGTGTAAGTGCGTATAAGTACATATAAGTGCGTGTAAGTGTGTGTTAGTGTGTGTAAGTGTATGTAAAAGCGTGTAAGTACGTGTAAGTTTATGTAAGTGCGTGTAAATACGTATAAGTGCGTGTAAGTACGTGTTAGTGCGTGTAAGTGTGTATAAACGCGTATAAGTGTGTGTAAGTGTGTGGAAGTACGTGTAAGTGCATGTACGTGCATGTAAGTGCGTGTAAGTGCGTATAAGTACATATAAGTGCGTGTAAGTGTGTGTTAGTGTGTGTAAGTGTATGTAAAAGCGTGTAAGTACGTGTAAGTTTATGTAAGTGCGTGTAAATACGTATAAGTGCGTGTAAGTACGTGTTAGTGCGTGTAAGTGTGTATAAACGCGTATAAGTGTGTGTAAGTGTGTGGAAGTACGTGTAAGTGCATGTACGTGCATGTAAGTGCGTGTAAGTGCGTATAAGTACATATAAGTGCGTGTAAGTGTGTGTTAGTGTGTGTAAGTGTATGTAAAAGCGTGTAAGTACGTGTAAGTTTATGTAAGTGCGTGTAAATACGTATAAGTGCGTGTAAGTACGTGTTAGTGCGTGTAAGTGTGTATAAACGCGTATAAGTGTGTGTAAGTGTGTGGAAGTACGTGTAAGTGCATGTACGTGCATGTAAGTGCGTGTAAGTGCGTATAAGTACATATAAGTGCGTGTAAGTGTGTGTTAGTGTGTGTAAGTGTATGTAAAAGCGTGTAAGTACGTGTAAGTTTATGTAAGTGCGTGTAAATACGTATAAGTGCGTGTAAGTACGTGTTAGTGCGTGTAAGTGTGTATAAACGCGTATAAGTGTGTGTAAGTGTGTGGAAGTACGTGTAAGTGCATGTACGTGCATGTAAGTGCGTGTAAGTGCGTATAAGTACATATAAGTGCGTGTAAGTGTGTGTTAGTGTGTGTAAGTGTATGTAAAAGCGTGTAAGTACGTGTAAGTTTATGTAAGTGCGTGTAAATACGTATAAGTGCGTGTAAGTACGTGTTAGTGCGTGTAAGTGTGTATAAGTGCGTCTAAGTGTGTGTAAGTGCGTGTAAGTACGTGTAAGTACGTATAAGTAGGTGTAAGTGCCTGTAAGTTCTAAAAGTGCATGTAAGTGCATATAAGTACGTATAAGTGCATATAAGTGTGTGTAAGTGCAGCTGAAATTCATGTAAGTGTGTGTAAATGCGTATAAGTACGTGTAAGTATGTGTAAGTGCGTGTAAGTGTGTGTAGGTACGTGTAAGTGTAGTTAAAGTGGGTGTAGTTTTGTGTAAGTTCATGTAAGTGTGTGTAAGTGCGTATAAGTACGTGTAAGTATGTGTAAGTGCGTGTAAGTGTGTGTAGGTACGTGTAAGTGTAGTTAAAGTGGGTGTAGTTTTGTGTAAGTTCATGTAAGTGTGTGTAAGTGCGTGTAGGTATGTGTAAGTGCGTGTAAGTACGTGTAAGTGCGTGTAAGTGCGTCTAAGTGCGTCTAAGTGCGTATAAGTACGTGTAAGTGCATGTACGTGCATGTAAGTGCGTGTAAGTGTGTTTGAAGTGTGTGTAAGATCGTGTAAGTGCGTATACATATGCATGAGAAAACAATATCCGATATCCGGGGTATCCGCACTATCCGTCAAGTATCCGGATAGCGGATAGTCCTTGGAAAATAACTTAGAAGGATATCCGGATACATCCGGATGTATCCGGATGTGGATATCAGCTGGAGATATGTGGCTTTTTCTGAAGGTGTCGGTGAGTATCCGGAGGTATACGCTGGTATCCATACAAGTATCCGGATGTATCCGTACTTCTATCCGATGAAATTTCCGGATAGTGAAAGTATCCGCAAGTATCCGTAAGTATCCGGATATTTGATGCAACTATCCGGATAGCGGATACCTGACTGGTGAATATATCCGGATTGCGGATACCCCAAAAAAGGGATGAATATATCCGGATTCTCATGCCTATGTGTAAGTGCGTATAAGTGCGTGTAAAAATATGTAGGTGCATGTAAGTGGGTGTAAGTGCGTGTTAGTGCGTGTAAGTGTGTATAAAAGCGTATAAGTGTGTGTAAGTGTGTGGAAGTACGTGTAAGTGCATGTAAGTGCGTGTAAGTGCGTGTAAGTGTGTGTAAGTGTGTGGAAGTACGTGTAAGTGCATGTAAGTGCGTGTAAGTGCATGTAAGTGCGTGTAAGTGCGTGTAAGTGCGTGTAAGTGCGTATACGTACGTGTAAGTGCGTGTAAGTATGTGTAAGTGCATGTAAGTATGAATAAGTGCATGTAAGGGCGTATAAGTGCGTGTAAGTGCGTGTAAGTGCGTGTAAGTGCGTGTGAGTGTGAGTGAGTGTGTGTAAGTATGTGTAAGTATGTGTAAGTGCGTGTAAGTGCGTGTAAGTGTGTGTCAGTATGTGTAAGTACGTATAAGTGTGTGTAAGTGCATGTAAGTGCGTGTAAGTTTGTGTAAGTGCGTGTAAATGCGTGAAAGTGCATGTAAGTGCGTGTAAGTGCATGTAAGTGCAAGTAAGCATGTATAAGTGCGTGTAAGTGCATGTAAGTGCGTGTAAGTTTGTGTAAGTGCGTGTAAATGCGTGAAAGTGCATGTAAGTGCGTGTAAGTGCATGTAAGTGCAAGTAAGCATGTATAAGTGCGTGTAAGAGCATGCAAGAGCGTGTGATAGCGTGTAAGTGCGTATAAGTGCGTGTAAGTGCGTGTAAGTGTGTGTAAGTATGTGTAAGTGAGTGTAAGTGCATGTAAGTTCGTGTAAGTGTGTGTAAGTGCGTGTAAGTACGTGTAAGTTTGTGTAAGTGTGTGTAAGTGTGTGTTAGTGTGTGTACGTGCGTGTAAGTGCGTGTAAGTGCGTATAAGTGCAAGAAAGTGTGTGTAAGTATGTGTAAGTGCGTGTAAGTGCGTGTAAGTGTGCGTAAGTATGTGTAAGTGCGTCTAAGTGCATGTAAGTGCATGTAAGTGCGTTTAAGTATGTATATGAACGTATACGTGCGTATAAGTAAGTGTAAGTGCGTATAAGTGTGTATAAGTGCATGCAAGTACGTGTAAGTGCGTGTAAGTGTGGTGTAAATGCATGTAAGTGCATGTTAGTGCGTATAAGTATATGTAAGTGTGTGTAAGTGCGTGTAAGTGCGTATAAGTGCATATAAGTGCATATAAGTGCGTGTAAGTGTGTGTTAGTGTGTGTAAGTGTATGTAAAAGCGTGTAAGTACGTGTAAGTGCGTATAAGTGCTTGTAAGTGCTTGTAAGTGTGTGTGAGTGCATGTAAGTGTGTATAAGTGTGTGTAAGTGTATGTAAGTGCGTGTAAGTGTATGTAAGTATGTGTAAGTGTGTATAAGAGCGTGTAAGTGTGTGTAAGTGTGTGTAAGTGCGTGTAAGTGCGTGTAAGTGTGTAGAGGTACGTGTAGGTACGTGTAAGTGTGTGTAAGTGTGTGTAAGTATGTGTAAGTGCGTGTAAGTACGTGTAAGTAAGTGTAAGTGCGTGTAAGTGCATATAAGTGCGTGTAAGTGCGTGTAACTGCGTCTAAGTGCGTGTAAGTGCGTGTAAGTGCGTGTAAGTGCGTGCAAGTATGTGTAAGTACGTGTAAGTGTGTGTAAGTGCGTGTAAGTGCGTGTAAGTGTGTAAAGGTGCGTGTAGGTACGTGTAAGTGTGTGTAAGTGTGTGTAAGTATGTGTAAGTGCGTGTAAGTACGTGTAAGTAAGTGTAAGTGCGTGTAAGTGCATATAAGTGCGTGTAAGTGCGTGTAACTGCGTCTAAGTGCGTGTAAGTGCGTGTAAGTGCGTGTAAGTATGTGTAAGTGCATGTAAGTGTGGTGTAAGTGCGTGTAAGTTTGTGTAAGTGCATGTTAGTATGTAGAAGTGTGTGTAAGTGCATGTAAGTGTGTGTAAGTGCGTGTAAGTGTGTGTAAGTGCGTGTAAGTGCGTGTAAGTGTGTATAAGTGCGTGTAAGTGTTTGTTAGTGCGTATACGTGTGTATAAAAGCGTGTACCTGTGTGTAAGTACATGTAAGTGTGTGTAAGTATATGTACGTGCATGTAAGTGCATGTTACTATGTGTGTAAGTGCGTGTAAGTGTGAGTAAGTGCGTGTAAGTACGTGTAAGTGCACGTAAGTGCGTGGAAGTGCGTGTAAGAGCGTGTAAGTACGTGTAAGTTTATGTAAGTGCGTGTAAATACGTGTAAGTGCGTGTAAGTGCATATAAGTGTGTGTAAGGGGGTGTATGTGCGGTTTAAGTTCGTGTAAGTGCGTGTAACTGCGTGTAAGTGTGTGTAAGTGTGTATAAGTTTGTCTAAGTGCGTGTAAGTGCGTGTAAGTGCAGTTTAAGTGGGTGTAATTTTGTGTAAGTTTGTACAAGTGCGTGTAAGTGCGTATAAGTGCGTGTAAGTGAGTGTAAGAGCGTGTAAGTACGTGTAAGTGCATGGAAGTGTGTGTAAGTGTGTGGAAGTACGTGTAAGTGCATGGAAGTGTGTGTAAGTGTGTGGAAGTACGTGTAAGTGCATGGAAGTGTGTGTAAGTGTGTGGAAGTACGTGTAAGTGCATGGAAGTGTGTGTAAGTGTGTGGAAGTACGTGTAAGTGCATGGAAGTGTGTGTAAGTGTGTGGAAGTACGTGTAAGTGCATGGAAGTGTGTGTAAGTGTGTGGAAGTACGTGTAAGTGCATGGAAGTGTGTGTAAGTGTGTGGAAGTACGTGTAAGTGCATGGAAGTGTGTGTAAGTGTGTGGAAGTACGTGTAAGTGCATGGAAGTGTGTGTAAGTGTGTGGAAGTACGTGTAAGTGCATGGAAGTGTGTGTAAGTGTGTGGAAGTACGTGTAAGTGCATGGAAGTGTGTGTAAGTGTGTGGAAGTACGTGTAAGTGCATGGAAGTGTGTGTAAGTGTGTGGAAGTACGTGTAAGTGCATGGAAGTGTGTGTAAGTGTGTGGAAGTACGTGTAAGTGCATGGAAGTGTGTGTAAGTGTGTGGAAGTACGTGTAAGTGCATGGAAGTGTGTGTAAGTGTGTGGAAGTACGTGTAAGTGCATGGAAGTGTGTGTAAGTGTGTGGAAGTACGTGTAAGTGCATGGAAGTGTGTGTAAGTGTGTGGAAGTACGTGTAAGTGCATGGAAGTGTGTGTAAGTGTGTGGAAGTACGTGTAAGTGCATGGAAGTGTGTGTAAGTGTGTGGAAGTACGTGTAAGTGCATGGAAGTGTGTGTAAGTGTGTGGAAGTACGTGTAAGTGCATGGAAGTGTGTGTAAGTGTGTGGAAGTACGTGTAAGTGCATGGAAGTGTGTGTAAGTGTGTGGAAGTACGTGTAAGTGCATGGAAGTGTGTGTAAGTGTGTGGAAGTACGTGTAAGTGCATGGAAGTGTGTGTAAGTGTGTGGAAGTACGTGTAAGTGCATGGAAGTGTGTGTAAGTGTGTGGAAGTACGTGTAAGTGCATGGAAGTGTGTGTAAGTGTGTGGAAGTACGTGTAAGTGCATGGAAGTGTGTGTAAGTGTGTGGAAGTACGTGTAAGTGCATGGAAGTGTGTGTAAGTGTGTGGAAGTACGTGTAAGTGCATGGAAGTGTGTGTAAGTGTGTGGAAGTACGTGTAAGTGCATGGAAGTGTGTGTAAGTGTGTGGAAGTACGTGTAAGTGCATGGAAGTGTGTGTAAGTGTGTGGAAGTACGTGTAAGTGCATGGAAGTGTGTGTAAGTGTGTGGAAGTACGTGTAAGTGCATGGAAGTGTGTGTAAGTGTGTGGAAGTACGTGTAAGTGCATGGAAGTGTGTGTAAGTGTGTGGAAGTACGTGTAAGTGCATGGAAGTGTGTGTAAGTGTGTGGAAGTACGTGTAAGTGCATGGAAGTGTGTGTAAGTGTGTGGAAGTACGTGTAAGTGCATGGAAGTGTGTGTAAGTGTGTGGAAGTACGTGTAAGTGCATGGAAGTGTGTGTAAGTGTGTGGAAGTACGTGTAAGTGCATGGAAGTGTGTGTAAGTGTGTGGAAGTACGTGTAAGTGCATGGAAGTGTGTGTAAGTGTGTGGAAGTACGTGTAAGTGCATGGAAGTGTGTGTAAGTGTGTGGAAGTACGTGTAAGTGCATGGAAGTGTGTGTAAGTGTGTGGAAGTACGTGTAAGTGCATGGAAGTGTGTGTAAGTGTGTGGAAGTACGTGTAAGTGCATGGAAGTGTGTGTAAGTGTGTGGAAGTACGTGTAAGTGCATGGAAGTGTGTGTAAGTGTGTGGAAGTACGTGTAAGTGCATGGAAGTGTGTGTAAGTGTGTGGAAGTACGTGTAAGTGCATGGAAGTGTGTGTAAGTGTGTGGAAGTACGTGTAAGTGCATGGAAGTGTGTGTAAGTGTGTGGAAGTACGTGTAAGTGCATGGAAGTGTGTGTAAGTGTGTGGAAGTACGTGTAAGTGCATGGAAGTGTGTGTAAGTGTGTGGAAGTACGTGTAAGTGCATGGAAGTGTGTGTAAGTGTGTGGAAGTACGTGTAAGTGCATGGAAGTGTGTGTAAGTGTGTGGAAGTACGTGTAAGTGCATGGAAGTGTGTGTAAGTGTGTGGAAGTACGTGTAAGTGCATGGAAGTGTGTGTAAGTGTGTGGAAGTACGTGTAAGTGCATGGAAGTGTGTGTAAGTGTGTGGAAGTACGTGTAAGTGCATGGAAGTGTGTGTAAGTGTGTGGAAGTACGTGTAAGTGCATGGAAGTGTGTGTAAGTGTGTGGAAGTACGTGTAAGTGCATGGAAGTGTGTGTAAGTGTGTGGAAGTACGTGTAAGTGCATGGAAGTGTGTGTAAGTGTGTGGAAGTACGTGTAAGTGCATGGAAGTGTGTGTAAGTGTGTGGAAGTACGTGTAAGTGCATGGAAGTGTGTGTAAGTGTGTGGAAGTACGTGTAAGTGCATGGAAGTGTGTGTAAGTGTGTGGAAGTACGTGTAAGTGCATGGAAGTGTGTGTAAGTGTGTGGAAGTACGTGTAAGTGCATGGAAGTGTGTGTAAGTGTGTGGAAGTACGTGTAAGTGCATGGAAGTGTGTGTAAGTGTGTGGAAGTACGTGTAAGTGCATGGAAGTGTGTGTAAGTGTGTGGAAGTACGTGTAAGTGCATGGAAGTGTGTGTAAGTGTGTGGAAGTACGTGTAAGTGCATGGAAGTGTGTGTAAGTGTGTGGAAGTACGTGTAAGTGCATGGAAGTGTGTGTAAGTGTGTGGAAGTACGTGTAAGTGCATGGAAGTGTGTGTAAGTGTGTGGAAGTACGTGTAAGTGCATGGAAGTGTGTGTAAGTGTGTGGAAGTACGTGTAAGTGCATGGAAGTGTGTGTAAGTGTGTGGAAGTACGTGTAAGTGCATGGAAGTGTGTGTAAGTGTGTGGAAGTACGTGTAAGTGCATGGAAGTGTGTGTAAGTGTGTGGAAGTACGTGTAAGTGCATGGAAGTGTGTGTAAGTGTGTGGAAGTACGTGTAAGTGCATGGAAGTGTGTGTAAGTGTGTGGAAGTACGTGTAAGTGCATGGAAGTGTGTGTAAGTGTGTGGAAGTACGTGTAAGTGCATGTAAGTATGAATAAGTGCATGTAAGGGCGTATAAGTGCGTGTAAGTGCATATAAGTACGTGTAAGTGTGTGTAAGTACGCTCAAGTACGTGTAAGTGCGTGTAAGTGCATATAAGTACGTGTAAGTACGTGTAAGTGCGTGTAAGTACGTGTAAGTATGTGTAAGTGCGTGTTAGTGCGTGTAAGTATGTGTAAAAGCGTTTAAGTGCGTGTAAGTGTGTGTAAGTGCATGTAAGTGCGTGTAAGTGCATGTAAGTACGTGTAAGTGCATGTAAGTGCGTGTAAGTGCGTATAAGTGTGTGTAAGTATGTGTAAGTGTGTATAAGTACGTACAAGTTTGTATACGTGCATGTATGTGTGTGTGAATGCGTGTCAGTACGTGTAAGTGCGTGTACGTTTGTGTAATTACGTGTAAATGCGTGTAAGTATGTGTAAGTGCATGTAAGTACGTGAAAGTGCATGTAATTATGTGTAAGGGCGTGTAAGGTCGTATCAGAGCGTGTAAGAGTGTGTAAGTGCGTGTAAGTGCGTGTAAGTGCATGTAAGTGTGTGTATGTGCGTGTAAGTGCATGCAAGTTTCTGTAAGTTTGTGTAAGTGCGTGTAAGTGCGTGTAAGTGCGTGTAAGTGTGTGTAAGTGCGTGTTAGTACAAGAAAGTGCGTATAAGTATGTATAAGTACGTGTAAGTGCGTGTAACTGCATGTAACTGAGTTTACGTGCATGTAAGTGCGTGTAAGTATGTGTAAGCGCGTGTAAGTACGTGTTAGTTTGTGTAAGTATGTGTAAGTTCCTGTAAGTGCGTGTAAGTATGTGTAAGTGCGTGTAAGTGTGTGTAAGTGCGTGTACACGTGTGTAAGTACATGTAAGTACATATAAGTACGTGTAAGTGTGTGTAAGTGCATGTTAGTGTGTGTAAGTACGTGTAAGTGCATGGAAGTGTGTGTAAGTGTGTGTAAGTACGTGTAAGTAAGTACGTGTAAGTGTAAGTGCATGTAAGTGCGTGTAAGTACGTGTAAGTACGTGTAAGTGCGTGTAAGTATGTGTAAGTGCGTGTAAGTGTGTGTAAGTGCGTGTAAGTGCATGTAAATGCGTGTAAGTGCATGTAAGTGTGTATAAGTACGTGTACGTGCGTGTTAGTACGTGTGAGTACGTGTAAGAGCATGTAAGTGCATGTAAGTGTGTGTAAGTGCAGTTTAAGTTTGTGTAAGTGAGTGTAAGTGCGCGTAAGTACGTGTAAGTGTGTGTAAGTGTGTGTAAGTGCGTGTAAGTACGTGTAAGTGCGTGTAAGTACGTGTAAGTGTGTGTAAGTGCTAAAAGTGCGTGTAAGTGTATGTAAGTACGTGTAAGTGCATGTAAGCGTGTGTAAGTGCAGTTTAAATTCATGTAAGTGTGTGTAAGTGCGTATAAGTGCGTATAAGTATGTGTAAGTGTGTGTAAGTGTGTGTAGGTGCGTGTAAGTACAATTAAAGTGGGTGTAGTTTTGTGTAAGTTCATGTAAGTGTGTGTAAGTGCGTGTAGGTACGTGTAAGTGCGTGTAAGTACGTGTAAGTGCGTGCAAGTGCGTCTAAGTGCGTCTAAGTGCGTGTAAGTACGTGTAAGTGCATGTAAGTGCATGTAAGTGCGTGTAAGTGTGTTTGAAGTGTGTGTAAGATCGTGTAAGTGCGTATACGTATGCATGAGAAAACAATATCCGCTATCCGGGGTATCCGCACTATACGTCCAGTATCCGGATAGCGGATAGTCCCTGGAAAATAACTTAGAAGGATATCCGGATACATCCGGATGTATCCGGATGTGGATATCAGCTGGAGATATGTGGCTTTTTCTGAAGGTGTCGGTGAGTATCCGGAGGTATACGCTGGTATCCATACAAGTATCCGGATGTATCCGTACTTCTATCCGTTGAACTTTCCGGATAGTGAAAGTATCCGCAAGTATCCGTAAGTATCTGGATATTTGAGGCAACTATGCGGATAGCGGATACCTGACTGGTGAATATATCCGGATTGCGGATACCTCCAAAAAGGGACGAATATATCCGGATTCTCATGCCTATGTGTAAGTGCGTACAAGTGCATGTAAGTGCGTGTATGTGGGTGTAAGTGCGTGTTTGTGCGTGTAAGTGTGTGTAAAAGCATATAAGTGTGTGTAAGTGTGTGTAAGTGCGTATACGTGCGTGTAAGTGTGTGTAAGTATGTGTAAGTGCATGTAAGTATGAATAAGTGCATGTAAGGGCGTATAAGTGCGTATAAGTGCGTGTAAGTGCGTGTAAGTGCGTGTGAGTGCCTGTGAGTGCGTGTAAGTATGTCTAAGTGCGTGTAAGTGTGTATAAGTGCGTGTAAGTGTATGTCGGTATGTGTAAGTGTGTGTAAGTGTGTGTAAGTGCATGTAAGTGTATGTAAGTTTGTGTAAGTGCGTGTAAATGCGTGAAAGTACGTGTAGGTGCGTGTAAGTGCATGTAAGTGCAAGTAAGTATGTATAAGTGCGTGTAAGAGTGTGCAAGAGCGTGTGAGAGTGTGTAAGTGTGTATAAGTGTGTGTAAGTGCGTGTACGTGTGTGTAAGTATATGTAAGTGTGTGTAAGTGCATGTAAGTTCGTGTAAGTGTGTGTAAGTGCGTGTAAGTACGTGTAAGTTTGTGTAAGTGTGTGTAAGTGTGTGTAAGTGCATGTAAGTGCGTGTAAGTGCGTGTAAGTACGTGTAAGTTTGTGTAAGTGTGTGTAAGTGTGTGTAAGTGCATGTAAGTGCGTGTAAGTACATGTAAGTGCGTGTAAGTGCGTGTAAGTGTATATAAGTGCGTGTAAGTGCGTGTAAGTGGATCTAAGTGTGTGTAAGTGCGTGTAAGTGCGTGTAAGTGCGTGTAAGTGCGTGTAAATATGTGTACGTGCATGTAAGTGTGGTGTAAGTGCGTGTAAGTTCGTGGAAGTGCATGTTAGTATGTAGAAGTGTGTGTAAGTACGTGTAAGCATGTGTAAGTATGTGTAAGTGTGTGTAAGTACGTGTAAGTGCGTGTAAGTGCGTATAAGTGCGTGTAAGTGTCTGTTAGTGCGTATAAGTGTGTGTAAAAGCACGTAAGTGTGTATAAGTACATGTAAGTGCGTGTAAGTGCATGTAAGTGCATGTAAGTGCATATAAGTATGTGTGTAAGTGTGTGTAAGTGTGTGTAAGTACGTGTAAGTGTGTGAGAGTACACGTAAGTGCGAGTAAGTGCCTGTAAGTACATGTAAGTGCGTGTAAGTACGTGTAAGTTTATGTAAGTGCGTGTAACTACATGTAAGTGCGTGTAAGTGCATATAAGTGTGTGTAAGTGCGTGTAAGTACGGTTTAAGTTCGTATAAGTGCGTGTAAGTGCGTGTAAGTGCGTGTAAGTGTGTGTAAGTGTGTATACGTGCGTCAAAGTGCGTGTAAGTGCGTGTAGGTGCAGTTTAAGTGGGTGTAATTTCGTTTAAGTTTGTATAAGTGCGTGTAAGTACGTATACGTGCGTGTAAGTGAGTGTTAGTGTAACTAAGTACGCGTAAGTGCGCGTAAGTGCATGTAAGTACGTGTAAGTGCGTGTAAGTGCGTGTAAGTGTGTGTACGTGCATGTAAGTGTGTGTAAGTGTGTGTAAGTGTGTGTAAGTACGTGTAAGTGCATGTAAGTGCGTGTAAGTGCATATAAGCGCGTGTAAGTGTGGTTTAAGTGTGTGTAAGTGTGTGTAAGTGCGTGTAAGCACGTACAAGTATGTGTAAGTGCGTGTAAGTGCGTGTAAGTACGTGTAAGTGCGTGTAAGTGTGTGTAAGTATGTGTAAGTATGTGTTAGTGCGTGTTAGTGCGTGTAAGTGTGTGTAAAAGCGTATAAGTGCGTGTAAGTATGTGTAAGTGTATGTAAGTGCGTGTAGGTGCATGTAAGTGCGTGTAAGTGCATGTAAGTGCGTGTAAGTGCGTGTAAGTGCGTATACGTATGTGTAAGTGTGTGTAGGTACGTGTAAGATTGTAGAAGTGCGTGTAAGTGTGTGTAAGTGCGTGCCAGTATGTGTAAGTGCGTGTACGTTTGTGTAAGTACGTGTAAATGCGTGTAAGTGTGTGTAAGTGCATGTAAGTACGTGTCAGTGTATGTAATTATGTGTAAGTGCGTGTAAGGTCGTATCAGAGAGTGTAAGAGTGTGTAAGTGTGTGTAAGTGCGTGTAAGTGCATATAAGTGTGTGTATATGCATGTAAGTGTGTGTAAGTGCCTGTAAGTTCGTATAAGTGCGTGTAAGTACGTGTAAGTGCGTGTAAGTACGTGTAAGTACGTGTAAGTACGTGGAAGTGTAAGAAAGTGCGTGTAAGTATGTGTAAGTACGTGTAAGTGCAAGTAAGTGCGTGTAAGTGGGTGCAACTGTGTGTACGTGCATGTAAGTGCGTGTAAGTACGTGTAAGCGTGTGTAAGTATGTGTTAGTTCGTGTAAGTACGTGTAAGTTCCTGTAAGTGCGTGTAAGTGCGTGTAAGTGCATGTAAGTACATGTAAGTACGTGTAAGTTCCTGTAAGTGCGTGTAAGTGCGTGTAAGTGCATGTAAGTACATGTAAGTGTGTGTAAGTGTGTATAAGTGTGTATAAGTACGTGTACGTGTGTATAAGTACATGTAAGTACGCATAAGTACGTGTAAGTGTGTGCAAGTGCATGTTAGTGTGTGTAAGTACGTGTAAGTGCATGGAAGTGCGTGTAAGTGTGTGTAAGTACGTGTAAGTACGTGTAAGTGCATGTAAGTGCATGTAAGTGCGTGTAAGTACGTATAAGTGTGTAAGTACGTATAAGTATGTGTAAGTTCGTGTAAGCGAATTTAAGTTCGTGTAAGTGCGTGTAAGTGCGTGTAAGTGCGTGTAAGTGCGTGTAAGTGCGTGTAAGTGTGTGTAAGTGCGTGTAAGTGTGTGTAAGTGCATGAAAGTGCGTGTAAGTACATGTAAGTGTGTGTAAGTACGTGTAAGTGCGTGTAAGTGCGTGTAAGTGCGTGTAAGTGCGTGTAAGTGTGTGTAAGTGCGTGTAAGTGTGTGTAAGTGCATGAAAGTGCGTGTAAGTACATGTAAGTGTGTGTAAGTACGTGTAAGTGCGTGTGAGTATGTGTTAGTTTGTGTAAGTGAATGTAAGTTTGTGTAAGTGTGTGTAAGTATGTGTAAGTGTGTGTAAGTATGTGTAAGTGCGTGTAAGTGTGTGTAAGTATGTGTAAGTGCGTGTAAGTGCGTGTAAGTGCGTGTAAGTGCATGTATGTATGTATAAGTATGTGTAAGTGCGTGTTAGTACGTGTGAGTACGTGTAAGAGCATGTAAGTGCATGTAAATGTGTGTAAGTGCAGTTTAAGTTCATGTAAGTGAGTGTAAGTGCGTATAAGTACGTGTAAGTATGTGTAAGTGCGTGTAAGTGCGTGTAAGTACGTGTAAGTGCGTGTAAGTGCGTGTAAGTGTGTGTAAGTGCTAAAAGTGCGTGTAAGTGCATGTAAGTGCATGTAAGTGCGTGTAAGTGCGTGTAAGTACGTGTAAGTGCGTGTAAGTGCGTGTAAGTGTGTGTAAGTGCTAAAAGTGCGTGTAAGTGCATGTAAGTGCATGTAAGTGCATGTAAGTGCGTGTAAGTGCAGTTTAAATTCATGTAAGTGTGTAAGTGCGTGTAAGTGCGTGTACGTGTGTGTAAGTGCGTGTAAGTGTGTATAGGTGCGTGTAAGTGCAGTTA
>SZWC01003745.1:71851-85614 GCA_023375785.1 Penium margaritaceum
GTGTAAGTGCGTGTAAGTGCATGTAAGTGCGTGTAAGTGCATGTAAGTGCATGTAAGTGCGTGTAAGTACATGTAAGCGCGTGTAAGTGCGTATAAGTGCGTGTAAGTGCGTGTACGTATGTATAAGTGCATGTAAGTACGAATAAGTGCATGTACGGGCGTATAAGTACGTGTAAGTGCGTGTAAGTGCGTGTAAGTGCGTGTGAGTGCGTGTGAGTACGTGTAAGTATGTGTAAGTGCGTGTAAGTATGTGTAAGTGCGTGTAAGTGTGTGTCAGTACGTGTAAGTACGTGTAAGTGTGTGTAAGTACATGTAAGTGCGTGTAAGTTTGTATACGTGCGTGTAAATGCGTGAAAGTGGGTGTAAGTGCGTGTAAGCACGTGTAAGTGCATGTAAGTATGTATAAGTGCGTGTAAGAGCGTGCAAGAGCGTGTGAGAGCGTGTAAGTACGTATAAGTGCGTGTAAGTGCGTGTAAGTGTGTGTAAGTGCGTGTAAGTGCGTGTAAGTACGTATAAGTGCGTGTAAGTGCGTGTAAGTGTGTGTAAGTATGTGTAAGTGCGTGTAAGTGCATGTACGTTCATATAAGTGTGTGTAAGTACGTGTAAGTACGTGTAAGTTTTCGTAAGTGTGTGTAAGTGTGTGTAAGTGCGTGTAAGTGCATGTAAGTGCATGTAAGTGCGGGTAAGTACAAACACGTGCGTGTAAGTATGTGCAAGTGTGTGTAAGTGCGTGTACGTGCGTGTAACTGCATGTACGTACGTGTAAGTGTGTGTAAGTACGTATAAGCGTGTGTAAGTACGTGTTAGTTCGTATAAGTGCGTGTAAGTTCCTGTAAGTACGTGTAAGTACGTGGAAGTACGTATAAGTGCGTGTAAGTGCGTATAAGTACGTATAAGTACGTGTAAGTACGTGTAAGTGCGTGTCAGTACGTGTAAGTATGTGTAAGTTCATGTAAGTACTTGTAAGTGCGTGTAAGTGCGTGTAAGTGCGTATAAGCGCGTGTAAGTACATGTAAGTGCGTGCAAATATGTGAAAGTTCATGTAAGTACGTGTAAGTTCATGTAAATGAATGTAAGTTTGTGTAAGTGCGTATAAGTGCGTGTAAGTGCGTCTAAGTGCGTGTAAGTATGTCTAAGTGTCTGTTAGTGCATATAAGTGCGTGTAAGTGCGTGTGAGTGCGTGTAAGTGTGGTTGAAGTGCGTATACGTTCGTGTAAGTGCGTGTAAGTAGGCATTAGTAAACAATATCCGCTATCCGGGGTATCCGCACTATCCTTCCAGTATCCGGATAGCAGATAGTACCTGGAAAACAACTTAGAAGGATATCCGGATACATCCGTATATATGTGGATGTGGATATCAGCTGGAGATATGTGGCTTTTTCTGAAGGTGCCTGTGAGTATCCGGAGGTATCCGCTGGTATCCGTACAAGTATCGGGGTGTATGCGTTCTTCTATCCGTTGAACTATCCGGATAGTGCAAGTATCCGCAAGTATCTGTAAGTATCCGGATATTTGAGGCAACTATCCAGATAGCGGATACCTGACTGGTGAAAATATCCGGATAGCGGATACCTCCAAAAAGGGACAGATATATCCGGATTTTCATGCCTACGTGTTAGTGCGTATAAGTGTGTGTATGTGTGTATCAGTGCGTGTAAGTGTGTGTAAGTGGGTGTAAGTATGTGTTAGTGTGTGTAAGTGTGTGTAAAAGTGTATAAGTGCGTGTAAGTATGTGTAAGTGTGTGTAAGTGCATGTAAGTGTGTATAAGTGCATGTAAGTGCGTGTAAGTATGTATAAGTACGTATAAGTGCGTGTAAGTACGTGTAAGTGAATGTAAGTGCGTGTAAGTGCGTGTCAGTACGTGTAAGTGCGTGTAAGTTCCTTTAAGTGCGTATAAGTGCGTGTAAGTGTCTGTAAGTGCGTATAAGTGTGTATAAATGCGTGTGAGTGCGTGTGAGTACGTGTAAGTATGTATAAGTGCGTGTAAATGTGTATAAGTGCGTATAAGTGTGTATCAGTGCGTGTAAGTGCGTGTAAGTGCATGTAAGTACGTGTAAGTTCGTGTAAGTGTGTGTAAGTACGTGTAAGTGTGTGTAACTGCGTGTACGTGCGTATAAGTGCATGTAATGCGTGTGAGTGCGTGAAAGTACGTGTAAGTTCATGTACGTGTGTGTAAATTCCTGTAAGTACATGTAAGTGCATGTAAGTGTATGTAAGTGCATGTAAGTGCATGTAAGTGTGTGTAAGTACGTGTAAGTGTGTGTAAGTGCGTGTAACTACGTGTAAGTACGTGTAAGTGCAAGTAAGTGCGTGTAAGTATGTGTAAGTGCATGTGAGGCGTATAAACACGTGTAAGTGTGTGTAAGTGCGTATAAGTGCATGTTAGTGCGTGTAAGTGCGTGTAAGTGCGTGTAAGTGCGTGTAAGTGCGTATAAGTACGTGTGAGTTTGTGTTAGTGAATGTAAGTTCGTGTAAGTGCGTGTAAGTATGTGTAAGTGCGTGTAAGTGCGTGTAAGTACGTGTAAGTTTGTGTTAGGGAATATAAGTTCGTGTAAGTGCCTGTAAGTGCGTATAAGTGCGTGTAAGTGCGTGTAAGTACGTGGTAAGTGTGTGTAAGTATGTGGAAGTGCTTGTAAATACGTGTAAGTGTGTGTAAGTGTGTATGAGTGCGTGTGAGTGCATGTAAGTATGTGTAAGTACGTGTAAGTGCATGTAAGTGCGTGTAAGTACGTCTCAGTACGTGTAAGTGCGTGTAAGTGCGTGTAAGTGCATGTTAATGCGTGTACGTTTGTCTAAGTGCGTGTACATGCGTGTAAGTATGCGTGTAAGTTTAAGTGGGTGTAATTTCGTGTAAGTTTGTTTAAGTACGTGTAAGTGCGTGTAAGTGTATGTAAATACGTATAAGTGCGTGTAAGTACGTGTAAGTGCGTGTAAGTGCGTGTAAGTGTGTATAAGTGTGTGTAAATACGTGTAAGTGTGTGTAAGTGTGTGTAAATGCCTGTTAGCGCATATAAGTGCGTGTAAGTGCGTGTAAGTGTGTGTAAGTGTGGTTTAAGTGCGTGTAAATTCGTGTAAGTGCGTGTAAGTTCGTGTAAGTGCGTGTAAGTTTGTGTAAGTGTGTATTATTGCGTGTAAGTGTGTGCCAAAGCGTGTAAGTGCGTGTAAGTGTGTGTAAGTGCATTTAAGTACGTGTAAGTGCATATAAATGCGTGGAAGTGAGTGTAAGTGCGTGTAAGTGCGTATAAGTGTGTCTAAGTGCGTGTAAGTGCGTGTAAGTGCATGTAAGTACGTATAAGTGTATGTAAGTGCATGTAAGTACGTGTACGTGCGTGTAAGTGCGTGTAAGCGCATGTAAGTGCATGTAAGTACGTATAAGTGTATGTAAGTGCATGTAAGTACGTGTACGTGCGTGTAAGTGCGTGTAAGCGCATGTAAGTGCATGTAAGTGTGTGTAAGTGCGTGTAAGTGCGTGTTAGTATGTGTGAGTGCGTGGAAGAGCTTGTAAGTGTATGGAAGTGGGTGTTAGTGCGGTTTAAGTTTGTGTAAGTGAGTGTAAGTACGTGTAAGTACGTGTAAGTTCGTGTAAGTATGTGTAAGTGCGTGTAAGTGCTAAAAGTGTGTGTAAGTGCGTATAAGTGCATGTAAGTGTGTGTAAGTGTGTGTAAGTGCAGTTTAAGTTCATGTAAGTGCGTGTAAGTGCGTGTACTTGTGTGTAAGTGCGTGTAAGTATGTGAAAGTACGTGTACGTGAATGTAAGTGCGTGTAAGTATGTATAAGTGCGTATAAGTACGTGTAAGTTCATGTAAGTGTGTGTAAGTACATGTAAGTGCGTATAAGTATGTGTAAGTACGTGTAAGTGCAAGTAAGTGCGTGTAAGTACGTGTAAGTGCATGTAAGCATGTGTAAGTACGTGCAAGTGATTGTAAGTGCGTGTAAGGGGGTGTAAATACGTGTAAGTGCAAGTAAGTGTGTGTTAGTACGTGTAAGTGCGTATAAGTGCGTGTAAGTGCGTGTAAGTGCATGTAAGTGCGTCTAAGTGCGTGTAAGTAAGTGTAAGTGCGTGTAACTTTGTGTAAGTACGTGTATGTGCGTGTAAGTGCCTGTAAGTGTGTTTAAGTACGTGTGAGTGCAGTTTAAGTGGGTGTAAGTGCATATAAGTGTGTGTAAGTACATATAAGTACGTGTAAGTGTGTAAGTGTGTATTAGTGTGTGTAAGTGCGTATAAGTGTGTATAAGTGCGTGTTAGTGCGTGCAAGTGCGTGTAAGTGTGGTTTAAATGCGTGTAAGTTCGTGTAAGTGCGTATAAGTGTGTGTACGTTTGTGTAAGTTTGTGTAAGTATGATTTAGTGTGTGTAAGTGCATATAAGTGCGTTTAAGTGTGTGTTAGTTCGTGTAAGTGTGTGTTAGTGTGTATAAGTATGTGCAAAAGCGTGTAAGTACGTGTAAGTGTGTGTAAGTGCATGTAAGTACATGTAAGTGCGTGTAAGTGCATGTAAGTACGTGTGAGTACATGTAAGTGCATGTAAGTGTGTCTAAGTACGTGTAAGTGCGTGTGAGTACGTGTTAGTATGTGTAAGTGCGTGTAAGTGTGTGTAAGTGCGTATAAGTGTGTGTCAGTGCATGTAAGTGTGTGTTAGTGCTTGTAAGTGTATGTAAGTATGTGTAAGTGTGTGTTAGTGCAGTTTGAGTTCGTGTAAGTGCGTGTAAGTTTGTGTAAGTGTGTATTATTGCGTGTAAGTGTGTGCCAAAGCGTGTAAGTGCGTGTAAGTGTGTGTAAGTGTGGTTTAAGTGCGTGTAAATTCGTGTAAGTGCGTGTAAGTTCGTGTAAGTGCGTGTAAGTTTGTGTAAGTGTGTATTATTGCGTGTAAGTGTGTGCCAAAGCGTGTAAGTGCGTGTAAGTGTGTGTAAGTGTGGTTTAAGTGCGTGTAAATTCGTGTAAGTGCGTGTAAGTTCGTGTAAGTGCGTGTAAGTTTGTGTAAGTGCGTGAAAGTGCGTATAAGTACGTCTAAGCGCGTGTAAGTGCGTGTAAGTGCAGTTTAAGTGGGTGTAATTTTGTGTAAGTTCGTGTAAGTACGTGTAAGTGTGTGTAAGTTTGTGTAAGTGCATATAAGTGCATGTAAGTGCGTGTACGTACGTGTAAGTATGTGTAAGTACGTGTAAGTGCAAGTAAGTGCATGTAAGTACGTATAAGTGCATGTAAGCATGTGTAAGTGTGTGTAAGTTTGTGTAAGTGCGTGAAAGTGCGTATAAGTACGTCTAAGCGCGTGTAAGTGCGTGTAAGTGCAGTTTAAGTGGGTGTAATTTTGTGTAAGTTCGTGTAAGTACGTGTAAGTGTGTATAAGTGCGTGTAAGTGAGTGTAAGTGTGACTAACTGTGTGTAAGTGCGTGTAGGTGCGTGTAAGTGCGTGTAAGTGCGTATATGTGTGTGCAAGTGCGTGTAAGTGCGTGTTAGTGTGTGTATGTGTGTGTAAGTGCATGTAAGTACGTGTAAGTGCATGTAAGTGCGTGTAAGTGTGGTTTAAGTGCGTGTAAGTTTGTGTAAGTGCGTGTAAGTGTGGTTTAAGTGCGTGTAAGTTTGTGTAAGTGCGTGTAAGTGCGTACAAGTGTGTGTAAGTGCATGTAAGTGTGCATAAGTGCGTATAAGTGGGTGTGAATGCGTGTAAGTGCGTGTAAGTGCGTGTTACTACGTCTAAGTGTGTGAAGAAGCGTGTAAGTACGTGTAAGTGCGTGTAAGTACGTGTAAATGTGTGTAAGTGTGTGTAAATGCGTGTAAGTGCGTGTAAGTGCGTGTGAGTGCGTGTGAGTGTATGTAAGTACATGTAAGTGTGTATAAGGTGGTATAAGAGTGTGTAAGAGTGTGGAAGTCTGTGTAAGTGTGTGTAAATGCGTGTAAGTGCGTGTAAGTGCGTGTGAGTGCGTGTGAGTGTATGTAAGTACATGTAAGTGTGTATAAGGTGGTATAAGAGTGTGTAAGAGTGTGGAAGTCTGTGTAAGTTCGTGTAAGTACGTGTAGGTGCGTATAAGTGCATGTAAGTGTGTGTAAGTTCATGTAAGTCCATGTAAGTATGTGTAAGTGCGTGTAAGTACGTGTAAGTGCGTGTAAGTGTGTGTCAGTGCATGTAAGTGCGTTTAAATGCATGTAAGTGCGTATAAGTGCGTGTAAGTGCGTGTAAGTGTGTATAACTATGTGTAAGTGTGTGTAAGGTGGTGTAAGAGCGTGTAAGAGTGTATAAGTGCGTGTAAATGCGTGTAAGTATGCGTAAGTATGTGTAAGTGCATGTAAGTGCATGTAAGTGTGTGTTAGTGCTTGTAAGTGTATGTAAGTATGTGTAAGTGTGTGTAAGTACGTGTAAGAGCATGTGAGTGCATGTAAGTGTGTGTAAGTGCGTGTAAGTGTTTATAACGGTGTGTACGTGCGTGTTAGTGCGTGTAAGTGCGTGTAAGTGGGTGTAAGTGCGTGTAAGTACGTGTAAGTGCGTGTAAGTACGTGTAAGTACGTGTAAGTACAAGTAAGTGCGTGTAAGTGCGTGTAAGTGCGTGTAAGTGCGTGTAAGCACGTGTAAGCACGTGTAAGTACGTGTAAGTGCGTGTAAGTGCGTATAAGTGCGTGTAAGTGCGTGTAAGTATGCGTAAGTATGTGTAAGTGCATGTAAGTGCATGTAAGTGCGTGTAAGTGTGTGTAAGTGTATGGAAGTACGTGTAAGTTTAAGTGCGTATAAGTACGTGTAAGTGCGTGTAAGTGCGTATAAATACGTGTAAGTGGATGTAAGTGTGTGTAAGTACGTGTAAGAGCATGTGAGTGCATGTAAGTGTGTGTAAGTGCGTGTAAGTGTGTGGTAGTACGTATAAGTGCGTGTAAGAGCGTGTCAGTGCATGTAAGTGCGTGAAAGCATGGTCTAAGTTCGTGTAAGTGACTGTAAGTGTATGTAAGTTTGTGTAAGTTCATGTAAGTCCGTATAAGTACGTCTAAGTGCAGTTTAAGTTTGTGTGAGTACGTGTAAGTGCGTGTAAGTGCGTATAAATACGTGTAAGTGGATGTAAGTGTGTGTAAGTACGTGTAAGAGCATGTGAGTGCATGTAAGTGTGTGTAAGTGCGTGTAAGTGTGTGGTAGTACGTATAAGTGCGTGTAAGAGCGTGTCAGTGCATGTAAGTGCGTGAAAGCATGGTCTAAGTTCGTGTAAGTGACTGTAAGTGTATGTAAGTTTGTGTAAGTTCATGTAAGTCCGTATAAGTACGTCTAAGTGCAGTTTAAGTTTGTGTGAGTACGTGTAAGTGCGTGTAAGTGCGTATAAATACGTGTAAGTGGATGTAAGTGTGTGTAAGTACGTGTAAGAGCATGTGAGTGCATGTAAGTGTGTGTAAGTGCGTGTAAGTGTGTGGTAGTACGTATAAGTGCGTGTAAGAGCGTGTCAGTGCATGTAAGTGCGTGAAAGCATGGTCTAAGTTCGTGTAAGTGACTGTAAGTGTATGTAAGTTTGTGTAAGTTCATGTAAGTCCGTATAAGTACGTCTAAGTGCAGTTTAAGTTTGTGTGAGTACGTGTAAGTGCGTGTAAGTGCGTATAAATACGTGTAAGTGGATGTAAGTGTGTGTAAGTACGTGTAAGAGCATGTGAGTGCATGTAAGTGTGTGTAAGTGCGTGTAAGTGTGTGGTAGTACGTATAAGTGCGTGTAAGAGCGTGTCAGTGCATGTAAGTGCGTGAAAGCATGGTCTAAGTTCGTGTAAGTGACTGTAAGTGTATGTAAGTTTGTGTAAGTTCATGTAAGTCCGTATAAGTACGTCTAAGTGCAGTTTAAGTTTGTGTGAGTACGTGTAAGTGCGTGTAAGTGCGTATAAATACGTGTAAGTGGATGTAAGTGTGTGTAAGTACGTGTAAGAGCATGTGAGTGCATGTAAGTGTGTGTAAGTGCGTGTAAGTGTGTGGTAGTACGTATAAGTGCGTGTAAGAGCGTGTCAGTGCATGTAAGTGCGTGAAAGCATGGTCTAAGTTCGTGTAAGTGACTGTAAGTGTATGTAAGTTTGTGTAAGTTCATGTAAGTCCGTATAAGTACGTCTAAGTGCAGTTTAAGTTTGTGTGAGTACGTGTAAGTGCGTGTAAGTGCGTATAAATACGTGTAAGTGGATGTAAGTGTGTGTAAGTACGTGTAAGAGCATGTGAGTGCATGTAAGTGTGTGTAAGTGCGTGTAAGTGTGTGGTAGTACGTATAAGTGCGTGTAAGAGCGTGTCAGTGCATGTAAGTGCGTGAAAGCATGGTCTAAGTTCGTGTAAGTGACTGTAAGTGTATGTAAGTTTGTGTAAGTTCATGTAAGTCCGTATAAGTACGTCTAAGTGCAGTTTAAGTTTGTGTGAGTACGTGTAAGTGCGTGTAAGTGCGTATAAGTGCGTGTAAGTGCGTGTAAGTGTGTATAACTATGTGTAAGTGTGTGTAAGGTGGTGTAAGAGCGTGTAAGAGTGTATAAGTGCGTGTAAATGCGTGTAAGTATGCGTAAGTATGTGTAAGTGCATGTAAGTGCATGTAAGTACGTGTAAGTGTGTGTAAGTGCGTATAAGTGCGTATAAGTGAGTGTAAGTGTGTGTACGTACGTGTAAGTGTAAGAAATGGCGTGTAAGTATGTGCAAGTGTGTGTAAGTGTGTGTAAGTGCGTGTAACTGTGTGTACGTTTGTGTAAGTGCGTGAAAGTACGTGTAAGTTTGTGTAAGTGCGTGTAAGTGTGTGTAAGTGCGTGTAAGTGTGTGTAAGTGTATGGAAGTACGTGTAAGTTTAAGTGCGTATAAGTACGTGTAAGTACGCGTAGGTGCATGTAAGTGTATGTTAGTGCATATAAGTGCGTGTAGGTGTGTGTAAGTGTGTGTAAGTGCGTGTAAGTACGTGTAAACTCGTGTAAGTGAATGTAAGTTTGTGCAAGTATGTATAAGTGCATGTAAGTGCGTATAAGTGCATGTAAGTGCGTGTAAGTGCGTGTAAGTGCGTGTAAGTGTGTGTAAGTAGGTATAAGTGTGTGTAAGTGCATGTAAGTGCATGTAAGTGCGTGTAAGTATGTGTAAGTATGTGTAAGTGTGTGTAAGTGCGTGTAAGTGTGTGGTAGTACGTATAAGTGCGTGTAAGAGCGTGTCAGTGCATGTAAGTGCGTGAAAGCATGGTCTAAGTTCGTGTAAGTGACTGTAAGTGTATGTAAGTTTGTGTAAGTTCATGTAAGTCCGTATAAGTACGTCTAAGTGCAGTTTAAGTTTGTGTAAGTTCATGTAAGTCCGTATAAGTACGTCTAAGTGCAGTTTAAGTTTGTGTGAGTACGTGTAAGTGCGTGTAAGTGCATGAAAGTATGTATAAGTGCGTGTAAGTGCGTGTAAGTGCGTTTAAGAATGTGTAAGTGCGTGTAAGTGCGTATAAGTTTGTGTAAGTACGTATAAGTGCGTGTAAGTACGTGTAGTATGTGTACGTATGTGTAAGTATGTGTAAGTGCAAGTAAGTGCGTGTAAGTACGTGTAAGTGCATGTAAGCACGTGTAAGTGCGTGTAAGTTCGTATAAGTGCGTGTAAGTGCGTGTAAGTGTGTGTAAGTGGATGTATGTGTATCTAAGTGCGTGTAAGTGCGTGTAAGTGCAGTTTAAGTGGGTGTTATTTTGTGTACGTTTGTAAAAATACGTATAATTGCGTATAAGTACGTGTAAGTACGTGTAAGTGCGTATAAGTGCGTGCAAGTGCGTGTAAGTGCGTGTTAGTGTGTGTATGTGTGTGTAAGTGCGTGTAAGTACGTGTAAGTACGTGTAAGTACGTGTAAGTGCGTGTAAGTGCGTGTTAGTGTGTGTATGTGTGTGTAAGTGCGTGTAAGTACGTGTAAGTACGTGTAAGTACGTGTAAGTGCATGTAGGTGCGTGTAGGTGCGTGTAGGTGCGTGTAAGTGTGTGCAAGTGCGTGTAAGTACGTATAAGTGTGTGCAAGTGTGTATAAGTGTATGTAAGTATGTATAAGTGCGTCTAAGTGCGTGTAAGTGCATGTAACTGCGTGTAAGTGCCTGTAAGTGCGTATAAATGTGGTTTTAGTATGTGAAAGTTTGTGTAACTGTGTGTAAGTGCATACAAGTATGTGTAAGTGCGTGTAAGTTTGTGTACGTGCGTATAAGTACATGTAAGTGTGTGTAAGTGCGTGTAAGTGCGTGTTAGTACGTGTAAGTGTATGTAGAAGCGTGTAAGTGCGTGTAAGTGCGTGTAAGAGCATGTAAGTACGTGTAACTGCATGTAAGTACGTGTAAGTGCGTGTAAGTGTGTGTAATTGCGTGTAAGTGCATGTAAGTACGTGTATGTACGTATAAGTGCATGTAAGTGTGTGTAAGTGTGTGTAAGTGTGCGTAAGTGCGCATAAGTGTGTGTACGTATGTGTGAGTACGTCTGAGTGCGTGTAAGTATGTGTAAGTACGTGTAAGTGTGCGTAAGTGTGTATACGTACGTGTCAGTGCATGTAAGTGCGTGTAATTGTGTATAAGTACGTGTAAGTTTGTGTTAGTGCATATAAATGTATGTAAGTCTGTGTAAGTGTGTGTAAGTACGTATAAGTATGTGGAAGTGCGTGTAAGGTCGTGTAAGAGCGTGTAAGAGCGTATAAGTGCGTGTAAGTGCGTGTAAGTGCGTGTAAATATGTATAAGTACGTGTAAATGCGTGCAAGTGCGTATCAGTGTGTGTAAGTGCGTGTGAGTGCGTGTAAGTGCGTGTAAGTACGTGGAAGTGCGTGTAAGTGCATGTAAGTGCGTGTAAGTGCCTGTAAGTGCGTATACGTGCGTGTAAGTGCGTGTAAGTGCGTGTAAGTATGTGTAAGTTTGTGTAAGTTCGTGTAAGTGAGTGTAAGTTCGTGTAAGTGTGTGTAAGTGAATGTAAGTGCGTGTAAGTGTATGTAAGTGCCTGTAAGTGCATGTAAGTGCGTGTAAGTGCCTGTAAGTGCGTATACGTGCGTGTAAGTGCGTGTAAGTGCGTATAAGTGCGTGTAAGTGCGTGTAAGTGTGTATAAGTGCGTGTTAGTGCGTGTAAGTGCGTGTAAGTGTGGTTTAAATGCGTGTAAGTTCGTGTAAGTGCGTATAAGTGTGTGTAAGTTTGTGTAAGTTTGTGTAAGTATGATTAAGTGTGTATAAGTGCATATAAGTGCGTTTAAGTGTGTGTTAGTGCGTATAAGTGTGTGTTAGTGCGTATAAGTATGTGCAAAAGCGTGTAAGTACGTGTAAGTGTGTGTAAGTGAATGTAAGTGCGTGTAAGTGTATGTAAGTGCCTGTAAGTGCATGTAAGTGCGTGTAAGTGCATGTAAGTACGTGTGAGTACGTGTAAGTGCATGTAAGTGTGTCTAAGTATGTGTAAGTGCGTGTGAGTACGTGTTAGTATGTGTAAGTACGTGTAAGTGTGTGTAAGTGCGTATAAGTGTGTGTCAGTGCATGTAAGTGTGTGTTAGTGCTTGTAAGTGTATGTAAGTATGTGTAAGTGTGTGTAAGTACGTGTAAGAGCATGTGAGTGCATGTAAGTGTGTGTAAGTGCGTATAAGTGTGTGTCAGTGCATGTAAGTGTGTGTTAGTGCTTGTAAGTGTATGTAAGTATGTGTAAGTGTGTGTAAGTACGTGTAAGAGCATGTGAGTGCATGTAAGTGTGTGTAAGTGCGTGTAAGTGTTTATAACTCCGTATACGTGCGTGTAAGTGCGTGTAAGTGCGTGTAAGTGGGTGTAAGTGCGTGTAAGTGCGTGTAAGTGCGTATAAGTACGTGTAAGTATGTGTAAGTACAAGTAAGTACGTGTAAGTGCGTGTAAGTACGTGTAAGTGCGTGTAAGCACGTGTAAGCACGTGTAAGTACGTGTAAGTGCGTGAAAGTGCTGTCAGTGCGTGTAAGTGTGTGTAGTGCGTGTAAGTGCGTGTAAGTACGTGTAAGTGCGTTTAAGGACGTGTAAGTTTGTGTAAGTGCGTGTAAGTGTGTGTGAGTGAGTGTAAGTGCGTGTAAGTGCGTGTAAGTGTGTGTAAGAACGTGTAAGTTCGTGTAAGTGAATGTAAGTTTGTGTAAGTGTGTGTAAGTGCGTTTAAGTGCATGTAAGTATGTGTAAGTACGTGTAAGTATGTATAAGTGCGTGTAAGTGCGTATAAGTGCGTGTAAGTGCGTGTAAGTACATATAAGTGCGTGTAAGTGCGTGTAAGTACGTGTAAGTGCATGTTAGTGCGTGTAAGTGCGTGTAAGAGCATGTAAGTGCATGTAAGTACGTGTAAGTGCAGTTTAAGTTCGTGTAAGTAAATGTAAGTGCGTGTAAGTATGTGTAAGTTTGTATAAGTGCGTGTAAGTACGTTAATGTGTGTGTAAGTGTGTGTAAGTGCGTATAAGTGCGTGTAAGTATGTGTAAGTGTGTGTTAGTGCAGTTTGAGTTTGTGTAAGTGCGTGTAAGTGCGTGTAAGTGCGTGTAAGTATGTGTAAGTTCGTGTGAGTGCGTGTAAGGACGTTTAAGAATGTGTAAGTGCGTGTAAGAGTGTGTAAGTTTGTGTAAGTGCATATAAGTGCATGTAAGTGCATGTACGTACGTGTAAGTATGTGTAAGTACGTGTAAGTGCAAGTAAGTGCATGTAAGTACGTATAAGTACATGTAAGCATGTGTAAGTGTGTGTACGTTTGTGTAAGTGCGTGAAAGTGCGTATAAGTACGTCCAAGTGCGTGTAAGTGCGTGTAAGTGCAGTTTAAGTGGGTGTAATTTTGTGTAAGTTCGTGTAAGTGCGTGTAAGTGTGTATAAGTGCGTGTAAGTGAGTGTAAGTGTCACTAACTGCGTGTAAGTGCGTGTAGGTGCGTGTAAGTGCGTGTAAGTGCGTATAAGTGTGTGCAAGTGCATGAAAGTGCGTGTTAGTGTGTGTTTGTGTGTGTAAGTGCATGTAAGTACGTGTAAGTGCATGTAAGTGCGTGTAAGTGTGGTTTAAGTGCGTGTAAGTTTGTGTAAGTGCGTGTAAGTGCGTACAAGTGTGTGTAAGTGCATGTAAGTATGCATAAGTGCGTATAAGTGCGTGTAAATGCGTGTAAGTGCGTGTAAGTGCGTGTTACTGCGTCTAAGTGTTTGAAGAAGCGTGTAAGTACGTGTAAGTGCGTGTAAGTACGTGTAAATGTGTGTAAGTGTGTGTAAATGCGTGTAAGTGCGTGTAAGTGCGTGTGAGTGCGTGTGAGTGTATGTACATGTAAGTGTGTATAAGGTGGTATAAGAGTGTGTAAGAGTGTGGAAGTCTGTGTAAGTCCGTGTAAGTACGTGTAAGTGCGTATAAGTGCATGTAAGTGTGTGTAAGTTCATGTAAGTCCATGTAAGTTTGTGTAAGTGCGTGTAAGTCCGTGTAAGTGCGTGTAAGTGTGTGTCAGTGCATGTAAGTGCGTTTAAATGCATGTAAGTGCGTGTAAGTGCGTATAAGTGCGTGTAAGTGTGTATAAGTATGTGTAAGTGTGTGTAAGGTGGTGTAAGAGCGTTTAAGAGTGTATAAGTGCGTGTAAATGCATGTAAGTATGCGTAAGTATGTGTAAGTGCATGTAAGTATGTGTAAGTGTGTGTAAGTACGTATAAGTGCATATAAGTGAGTGTAAGTGTGTGTACGTACGTGTAAGTGTAAGAAAGGGCGTGTAAGTATGTGCAAGTGTGTGTAAGTATGTGTAAGTGCGTGTAACTGTGTGTACGTTTGTGTAAGTGCGTGAAAGTACGTGTAAGTTCGTGTAAGTGCGTGTAAGTGTGTGTAAGTGCGTGTAAGTGCGTATAAGTGAGTGTAAGTGTGTGTAC
>SZWC01003745.1:85749-98319 GCA_023375785.1 Penium margaritaceum
CATGTAAGTATGTGTAAGTGTGTGTAAGTGCGTGTAAGTGCGTATAAGTGAGTGTAAGTGTGTGTACGTACGTGTAAGTGTAAGAAAGGGCGTGTAAGTATGTGCAAGTGTGTGTAAGTGCGTGTAAGTGCGTGTAACTGTGTGTACATTTGTGTAAGTGCGTGAAAGTACGTGTAAGTTCGTGTAAGTGCGTGTAAGTGTGTGTAAGTGCGTGTAAGTGTGTGTAAGTGTATGGAAGTGCGTGTAAGTTTAAGTGCGTATAAGTACGTTTAAGTACGTGTAGGTGCGTGTAAGTGTATGTTAGTGCGTATAAGTGCGTGTAAGTGCGTGTAAGTGTGTGTAAGTACGTGTAAGTACGTGTAAACTTGTGCAAGTGAATGTAAGTTTGTGCAAGTACGTATAAGTGCATGTAAGTGCGTATAAGCGCGTGTAAGTGCGTGTAAGTGCGTGTAAGTACGTGTAAGTGTGTGTAAGTAGGTATAAGTGTGTGTAAGTGCATGTAAGTGCATGTAAGTGCGTGTAAGTACGTGTAAGTGTGTGTAAGTACGTGTACGTGTGTGGTAGTACGTATAAGTGCGTGTAAGAGCGTGTAAGTGCATGTAAGTGCGTGAAAGCATGGTCTAAGTTCGTGTAAGTGACTGTAAGTGTATGTAAGTTAGTGTAAGTTCATGTAAGTCCGTATAAGTACGTCTAAGTGCAGTTTAAGTTTGTGTGAGTATGTGTAAGTGCGTGTAAGTGCATGAAAGTATGTATAAGTGCGTGTAAGTGCGTGTAAGTGCGTTTAAGTATGTGTAAGTGCGTGTAAGTGCGTATAAGTTTGTGTAAGTACGTATAAGTGCGTGTAAGTGCGTGTAGTATGTGTAAGTATGTGTAAGTATGTGTAAGTGCAAGTAAGTGCGTGTAAGTACGTGTAAGTGCATCTAAGCACGTGTAAGTGCGTGTAAGTTCGTGTAAGTATGTGTAAGTGCGTGTAAGTGTGTGTAAGTGCATGTATGTGTATCTAAGTGCGTGTAAGTGCGTGTAAGTGCAGTTTAAGTGGGTGTTATTTTGTGTACGTTTGTGTAAATACGTATAAGTGCGTGTAAGTACGTGTAAGTACGTGAAAGTGCATATAAGTGTGTGCAAGTGCGTGTAAGTGCGTGTTAGTGTGTGTATGTGTGTGTAAGTGCGTGTAAGTACGTGTAAGTACGTGTAAGTACGTGTAAGTGCATGTAGGTGCGTGTAGGTGCGTGTAGGTGCGTGTAAGTGCGTGCAAGTGCGTGTAAGTACGTGTAAGTGTGTGCAAGTGTGTATAAGTGCATGTAAGTATGTATAAGTGCGTCTAAGTGCGTGTAAGTGCATGTAACTGCGTGTAAGTGCCTGTAAGTGCATATAAATGTGGTTTTAGTACGTGTAAGTTCGTGTAAGTGCGTGTAAGTACGTGTAAGTGCGTGTAAGTGCGTGTAAGAGCATGTAAGTACGTGTAACTGCATGTAAGTACGTGTAAGTGCGTGTAAGTGCGTGTAAGAGCATGTAAGTACGTGTAACTGCATGTAAGTACGTGTAAGTGCGTGTAAGTGCGTGTAAGAGCATGTAAGTACGTGTAACTGCATGTAAGTACGTGTAAGTGCGTGTAAGTGCGTGTAAGAGCATGTAAGTACGTGTAACTGCATGTAAGTACGTGTAAGTGCGTGTAAGTGCGTGTAAGAGCATGTAAGTACGTGTAACTGCATGTAAGTACGTGTAAGTGCGTGTAAGTACGTGTAAGTGTGTGCAAGTGTGTATAAGTGCATGTAAGTATGTATAAGTGCGTCTAAGTGCGTGTAAGTGCATGTAACTGCGTGTAAGTGCCTGTAAGTGCATATAAATGTGGTTTTAGTACGTGTAAGTTCGTGTAACTGCGTGTAAGTGCATACAAGTGTGTGTAAGTGCGTGTAAGTTCGTGTACGTGCGTATAAGTACGTGTAAGTGTGTGTAAGTGTGTGTAAGTGCGTGTTAGTACGTGTAAGTGTATGTAGAAGTATGTAAGTGCGTGTAAGTGCGTGTAAGAGCATGTAAGTACGTGTAACTGCATGTAAGTACGTGTAAGTGCGTGTAAGTGTGTGTAATTGCGTGTAAGTGCATGTAAGTACGTATAAGTGCATGTAAGTGTGTGTAAGTGTGTGTAAGTGTGTGTAAGTGCGCATAAGTGTGTGTAAGTATGTGTGAGTACGTGTGAGTGCGTGTAAGTATGTGTAAGTGCGTGTAAATGTGCGTAAGTATGTATACGTACGTGTCAGTGCATGTAAGTGTGTGTAAGTGTGTGTAAGTTCGTGTAAGTTTGTGTTAGTGCATATAAATGCGTGTAAGTCTTTGTAAGTGTGTGTAAGTACGTATAAGTATGTGGAAGTGTGTGTAAGGTCGTGTAGGAGCGTGTAAGAGCGTATACGTGCGTGTAAGTGTGTGTAAGTGCGTGTAAGTCCGTGTAAGTACGTGTAAATATGTATAAGTACGTGTAAATGCGTACAAGTGCGTATCAGTGTGTGTAAGTACGTGTAAGTGCGTGTAAGTGCGTGTAAGTACATGGAAGTGCATGTAAGTGCATGTAAGTGCGTGTAAGTGCCTGTAAGTGCGTATACGTGCGTGTAAGTGCGTGTAAGTGCGTGTAAGTATGTGTAAGTTTGTGTAAGTTTGTGTAAGTGAATGTACGTTCGTGTAAGTGGGTGTAAGTGTGTGTAAGTGCGTGTAAGTGCGTGTAAGTGCGTGTAAGTGCGTGTAAGTTCATGTAAGTGCATGTAAGTACGAGTATGGGTGTAAGTGTGTGTAAGTGCGTGTAAGTGTGTGTAAGTACGTGTTAGTTTGTGTAAGTGAATGTAAGTTCGTGTAAGTGCGTATAAGTGTGTGTAAGTGTGTGTAAGTACGTGTTAGTTTGTGTAAGTGAATGTAAGTTCGTGTAAGTGCGTATAAGTGTGTGTAAGTGCGTATAAGTGCATGTAAGTACGTGTAAGTGCGTGTAAGTGCGTGTAAGTCTGTATAAGTGTGTGTAAGTGTGTGTAAGTGCATGTAAGTACGTGCAAGTGTGTGTAAGTGCATGTAGGTGTGTGTAAGTACGTGTAAGTGCATGTAAGTGCGTGTTAATGTGTGTGAGTGCGTGTAAGTGCGTGTGGGTGTGTGTAGGTGTGTGTAAGTACGTGTAAGTGCATGTAAGTGCGTGTTAATGTGTGTGAGTGCGTGTAAGAGCGTGTAAGTGTATGTAAGTGTGTGTAAGTGCAGTTTAAGTTCGTGTAAGTACGTGTAAATGCGTGTAAGTGCGTGTAAATACAGTTTAAGTTCGTGTAAGTGTAAGTAAGTGCGTGTAAGTGCGTGTAAGTATGTGTAAGTGCGTGTAAGTGCGTATACGTGCGTGTAAATGCAGTTTAAGTGGGTGCAATTTTGTGTAAGTTTGTGTCAGTGCGTGTAAGTGCGTGTAAGTGCATGTAAGTGTGTGTAAGTGCGTGTAAGTGCGTATACGTGCGTGTAAATGCAGTTTAAGTGGGTGCAATTTTGTGTAAGTTTGTGTCAGTGCGTGTAAGTGCGTGTAAGTGCATGTAAGTGTGTGTAAGTGCGTGTAAGTGTGTGTAAGTACGTGTAAGTATGTGTAAGTGCGTATAAGTGCGTGTAAGTGTGTACAAGTGCGCGTAAGAGTGTAGTTTAGTGCATATAAGTATGTATAAGTGCGTGTAAGTGCGTGTAAGTGCGTGTGGGTGTGTGTAGGTGTGTGTAAGTGCGTATATGTACGTGTAAGTGCGTGTAAGTGTGTGTAAGTGCGTGTAAGTGCGTGTGGGTGTGTGTAGGTGTGTGTAAGTGCGTATATGTACGTGTAAGTGCGTGTAAGTGTGTGTAAGTATGTATACATGCGTCTAAGTGTGTGTAAGTGCGTGTAAGTGCGTGTAAGTACGTGTAAATGCGTGTAAGTGCGTATAAGTGTGTGTAAGTATGTGTAAGTGCGTCTAAGTGCGTGTTAGTACGTATGAGTGCGTGTAAGAGCGTGTAAGTGCATGTAAGTACGTGTAAATGCGGTTTTAAGTTTGTGTAAGTAGGTGTAAGTGCGTGTAAGTACGTGTAAGGTCGTATAAGTGCGTGTAAGTTTGTGTAAGTGCTAAAAGTGCGTGTAAGTGCATATAAGTGCGTGTAAGTGCATGTAAGTGCGTGTAAGTGTAGTTTAAGGTCGTGTAAGTGCATGTAAGTGCGTGTAAGTATGTATAAGTGTGTGTAAGTGCGTGTAAGTATGTGTAAATGCGTGTAAGTGCGTGTAAGTGCGTGTAAGTACGTGTAAGTTCGTGTAAGTGCGTGTAAGTGCGTGTAAGTGCGTGTAAGTGCATGTAAGTGCGTCTACGTGTGTCTAAGTGCGTGTAAGTATATTTTAAGTGGGTGTTATTTTGTGTAAGTTCGTGTAAGTGCGTGTAAGTGCGTGTAAGTGCATGTAAGTTAGTGTAAGTGCAACTAAGTGCGTGTAAGTACATGTAAGTGCGTGTACGTGCGTATAAGTACGTACAAGTACATGTAAGTGTGTGTTAGTGTGTGTATGTGTGTGGAAGTATGTGTAAGTGTGTGTAAGTGTGTGTAAGTGTGTGTAAGTGCATGAAGGTGCATGTAGGTGCGTGTAAGTGCAAGTCAGTACGTGTAAGTGTATGTAAGTGCGTGTAAGTGTGTGTAGGTACGTATAAGTGCATGTAAGTACGTGTAAGTGCGTCTAAGTGCATGCAAGTGCGTGTAAGTGTGTGTAAGTGCATGTAAGTGCGTATAAGTGTGGTTTAAGTACGTGTAAGTTCGTGTAACTGCATGTAATTACATACAAGTGTGTGTAAGTACGTGTAAGTGTGTGTAAGTTCGTTTACGTGTGTGTAAGTGTGTGTAAGTGTGTGTAAGTGCGTGTAAGTGTGTGTTAGTACGTGTAAGTGCATGTAGAAGTGTGTAAGTGCGTGTAAGTGCGTGTAAGAGCATGTAAGTACGTGTAACTGCATGTAAGTGCGTGTAAGTGCGTGTAAGTGTGTATAAGTGCGTGTAAGTGCATGTAAGTACGTGTAAGTATGTGTAAGTGCGTGTAAGTGTGTGTAAGTGTGTGTAAGTTCGTGTAAGTACGTATAAGTGCGTGTAAGTATGTGTAAGTGCGTGTAAGTGTGTGTAAGTGTGTGTAAGTTCGTGTAAGTACGTATAAGTGCGTGTAAGTATGTGTGAGTGCATGTGAGTGCGTGTAAGTATGTGTAAGTGTGTGTAAGTGCGTGTAAGTATGTATACGTACGTGTCAGTGTGAGTAAGTATGTGTAAGTGTGTGTAAGTACGTGTGAGTTTGTATAAGTGTGTGTAAATGCGTGTAAGTATGTGTAAGTGTGTGTAAGTGCATGTAAGTATGTGGAAGTGTGTGTAACATCGTGTAAGAGCGTGTAAGAGCGTATAAGTGCGTATAAGTGCGTGTAAGTGCGTGTAAGTGCGTGTAAGTGTGTGTAAATGCGTGTAAGTATGTGTAAGTGTGTGTAAGTGCATGTAAGTATGTGGAAGTGTGTGTAACATCGTGTAAGAGCGTGTAAGAGCGTATAAGTGCGTATAAGTGCGTGTAAGTGCGTGTAACTACGTGTAAGTGTGTGTAAGTGTGTGTAAGTACATGTAAGTTCGTGTAATTGCGTGTAAGTATGTGTAAGTTTTTGTAAGTGTGCGTACGTTCCTGTAAGTGCGTGTAAGTGCGTGTAAGTACGTGTAAGTGCATGGAAGTGCCTATAAGTGTGTGTAAGTGCGTGTTAGTGTGTGTAAGTGCGTGTAAGTGTATATTAGTATATATAAGTATGTGTAAGTGCATGTTAGTGCGTATCAGTGTGTGTAAGTATGTGTAAGTGCGTGTAAGTGCATGTAAGTACGTGTAAGTGCGTGTAAGTGCGTGTAAGTGCATGTAAGTGCGTGTAAGTGCCTGTAAGTACGTGTAAGTATGAATAAGTGCGTGTAAGTGCGTGTAAGTATGTGTAAGTACGTGTAAGTTTGTGTAAGTGAAAGTAAGTTCGTGTAAGTGCGTGTAAGTGTGTGTAAATGCGTGTAAGTGCGTGTAAGTGTGTGTAAGTGCGTGTAAGTGCGTGTAAGTGCGTGTAAGTGCGTGTAAGTGCGAGTATGGATGTAAGTGTGTGTAATTGCGTGTAAGTGCGTGTTAGTCCGTGTCAGTGTGTGTAAGTGCGTATAAGTGCGTATAAGTACGTGTAAGTGCGTGTAAGTGTGTGTAAGTGTGTATAAGTACGTGTAAGTGCGTGTAAGTGCATGTACGTACGTGTAAGTGTGTGTAAGTGCATGCAAGTGTGTGTAAATATGTGTAAGTGCGTGTAAGTGCGTGTTAGTGCATGTGAGTGCATGTAAGAGCGTGTAACTGCATGTAAGTGTGTGTAAGTGCAGTTTAAGTTTGTGTAAGTGTGTGTAAGTGCGTATAAGTGCAGTTTAAGTTTGTGTAAGTGCAGGTAAGTGCATGTAAGTACGTATAAGTATGTGTAAGTGCATGTAAGTGTGTATAATTGCGTGTAAGTACACTTTAAGTGGGTGTAATCTTGTGTAAGTTTGTGTAAGTACGTGTAAGTGCGTGTAAGTATGTGTAAGTGCGTGTAAGTGTGTGTAAGTAAGTGTAAGTGTGTGTAAGTACATATAAGTGCGTGTAAGTGTGTGCAAGTGTGTGTAAGAGTGTGTTTTTGTGCATGTAAGTGTGTGTAAGTGCGTATAAGTACGTTTAAGTATGTGTAAGTGCATGTAAGTTCGTGTACGTGTGTGCAGGTGCGTGTAAGTGTGTGAAAGTACGTGTAAGTGCATGTAAGTACGTATACATGCGTCTAAGTGTGTGTAAGTGCGTGTAAGTGAGTGTAAGTGCGTGTAAGTGCGTGTAAGTGCGTGTAAGTGTGTGTAAGTGCGTGTAAGTGCGTGTAAGTGCGTGTAAGTACGTATAAGTGCGTTTAAGTATGTGTAAGTGCATCTAAGTGCGTGTTAGTGCGCGTGAGTGCGTGTAAGAGCATGTAAGTGCATGTAAGTGCGTGTAAGTGCGGTTTAAGTTCGTGCAAGTGAGTGTAAGTGCGTGTAAGTACGTGTACGTTTGTGTACGTGTGTGTAATTCTGTGTAAGTGCTAAAAGTGCGTGTAAGTCCGTATACGTGCATGTAAGTGCATGCAAGTACTAGTAAGTATGTATAAGTGCGTGTAAGTACGTGTAAGTATGTGTAAATGCGTGTAAGTGCGTGTAAGTGCATGTAAGTGCGTGTACGTTTGTATAAGTGTGTGTAAGTGCATGTAAGTGCATGTAAGTACGTGTAAGTACATGAAAGTATGTGTAAGTGTAAGTAAGTGCGTGTAAGTACGTGTAAGTACGTGTAAATGCGTGTAAGTGCGTGTAAGTGCATGTAAGTGCGTGTACGTGCGTATAAGTGTGTGTAAGTGCGTGTAAGTGCGTGTAAGTGCATGTAAGTGCGTGTACGTTTGTATAAGTGTATGTAAGTGCATGTAAGTGCATGTAAGTACGTGTAAGTACATGAAAGTATGTGTAAGTGTAAGTAAGTGCGTGTAAGTACGTGTAAGTACGTGTAAGTACGTGTAAGTTCATGTAGGTACGTGTAAGTGCGTGTAAGTGCGTGTGAGTGTTGTTAAGTGGATGTAATTTTGTGTAAATTTGTGTAAGTGTGTGTAAGTACGTATAAGTGTATGTAAGGTATTGTAAGTGCGTGTAAGTGCGTGTAAGTGCGTATAAAAGCATGTAAGTGCGTGTAAGTGCGTATAAGTGTATGTAAGTGTGTGTAAGTGCGTGTACGTACGTGTAAGTACGTGTTAGTGCATATAAGTGAATATAAGTGCGTGCAAGTGCATGTAAGTGTGGTTTAAGTGCGTGTAATTTTGTGTAAGTGCGTGTAAGTGCGTGTAAGTTTATGTAAGTGCGAGTAAGTACGTGCAAGTGCGTGTAAGTGCGTATAAGTGCGTGTAAGTGCGTGTAAGTGCGTGTAAGTGTGTGTAAGTGCGTGTAAGTGTGGTTTAAGTGCGTGTAATTTCGTGTAAGTTCGTGTAAGTGCATGTAAGTGCGTGTAAGTGTGTGTAAGTGCGTGTAAGTGTGGTTTAAGTGCGTGTAATTTCGTGTAAGTTCGTGTAAGTGCATGTAAGTGCGTGTAAGTGTGTGTAAGTGCGTGTAAGTGCGTGTAAGTACGTATAAGTATGTGTAAGTGTGTGTAAGTGCGTGTAAGTGTGTGTAAGTGCGTGTAAGTGCGTGTAAGTGCGTGTAGGTGCGTGTAATTTTGTGTAAGTACGTGGAAGTATGTGTTAGTAAGTGTAAGTGCGTGTAAGTACGTGTAAGTACGTGTAAGTGCGTGTAAGTGTGTGTAAGTGGGTGTAAGTGCGTCTAAGTGCATGTACGTTCGTGCAAGTGCGTGTAAGTGCGTGTAAGTTCGTGTAAGTGCGTGTAAGTGCGTATAAATGCGTGTAAGTGCGTGTAAGTGCGTGTAAGTGTGTGTAAATGCCTGTAAGTGTGTATAAGTGCGTCGAAGTGCGTATAAGTGTGTATAAGTACGTGTAAGTGTGTGTAAGTGCGTGTAAGTGCGTGTGACTGCGTGTAAGTATGTGTAAGTGTGTGTAAGTGTGTGTAAGTTCGTGTAAGTATGTGTAAGTGAATGCAAGTACGTGTAAGTGCGTGTAAGTGCGTATAAGTACATGTAAGTGCATGTAAGTACATAAAAGTGCGTGTAAGTGTGTATAAGTGTGTGTAAGTGTGTGTAAGTGTGTGTAAGTGTGTGTAAGTGCGTGTTAGTGCATGTGAGTGCATGTAAGAGCGTGTAAGTGCATGTAAGTGCGTGTTAGTGCGGTTTAAGTTCATGTAAGTAAGTGTAAGTGCGTGTAAGTATGTGTAAGTTCGTGTAAGTGTGTGTAAGTACGTGTAAGTGCTAAAAGTGCGTGTAAGTACGTGTAAGTGCGTGTAAGTGTGTGTAAGTACGTGTACGTGCAGTGTAAGTTTGTGTACGTGCGTATAAGTGCGTGTAAGTGCGTGTAAGTATGTGTAGGTATGTGTAAGTGCGTGTAAGTGCGTGTAAGTGCGTGTAAGTATGTATAAGTGCGTGTAAGTTCGTGTAAGTGTGTGTAAGTGTGTGTAAGTGCGTGTATGTATGTGTAAGTACGTGTAAGTATGTGTAAGTGCAAGTAAGTGCATGTAAGTACGTGTAAGTACGTATAAGTATGTATATATTTGTGTAAGTGCGTGTAAGTGTGTGTAAGTGTGTGTAAGTGCATGTAAGTACGGTTTACGTTTGTGTAAGTGCGTGTAAGTGCATGTAATTGCGTGTAAGTACGTGTAAGTGCGTATAAGTACATGTAAGTACGTGTAAGTGCGTGCAAGTGCAGTTTTAGTGGGTGTTATTTTGTTCAAGTTTGTGTAAGTGCGTGTACGTGCAGGTAAGTGTATGTAAGTACGTATAAGTGCGTATAAGTGCGTGTAAGTGCGTGTAAGTGTGTGTAAGTGCGTGTAAGTACGTATAAGTGCGTATAAGTGTGCGTAAGTGCGTGTAAGTACGTGTAAGTACGTGTAACTACCTGTTAGTGTGTGAAAGTGCGTGTAAGTGTGTGCAAGTACGTGTACGTGTGGTTTAAGTGCGTGTAAGTTTGTATTAGTGTGTGTAAGTGCGTGTAAGTTTGTGTAAGTGCGTGTAAGTGCGTGTAAGTGTGTGTAAGTACGTGTAAGTGCGTGTAAGTTTGTGTAAGTGCGTGTAAGTGCGTGTAAGTGTGTGTAAGTACGTGTAAGTGCGTGTAAGTGTGTGTTAGTATGTGTAAGTGTGTGTTAGTGCGTGTAAGTGCGTGTAAGTGCGTTTAAGTATGTGTAAGTACGTCTAAGTGTGTGTTAGTGCGCGTGAGTGCGTGTAAGAGCATGTAAGTGCATGTAAGTGCGTGTAAGTGCGGTTTAAGTTCGTGCAAGTGAGTGTAAGTGCGTGTAAGTACGTGTAAGTTTGTGTAAGTGTGTGTAATTCTGTGTAAGTGCTAAAAGTGCGTGTAAGTGCGTATACGTGCATGTAAGTGCATGTAAGTACTAGTAAGTATGTATAAGTGCGTGTAAGTGCGTGTACGTATGTGTAAATGCGTGTAAGTGCGTGTAAGTGCATGTAAGTGCGTGTACGTTTGTATAAGTGTGTGTAAGTGCATGTAAGTGCATGTAAGTATGTGTAAGTACATGAAAGTATGTGTAAGTGTAAGTAAGTGCGTGTAAGTACGTGTAAGTACGTGTAAGTACGTGTAAGTTCATGTAGGTACGTGTAAGTGCGTGTAAGTGCGTGTAAGTATGTATAAGTGTGTAAGTGCGTATAAGTGCAGTTTAAGTTTGTATAAGTGTGTGTAAGTGCATGTAACTGCGTATAAATGCGTATAAGTGCGTGTAAATGTGTGTAAGTGCGTGTAAGTGCGTGTGAGTGTAGTTAAGTGGATGTAATTTTGTGTAAATTTGTGTAAGTGTGTGTAAGTACGTATAAGTGTATGTAAGTGTGTGTAAGTGCATGTAAGTGCGTGTAAGTGCGTATAAGTGCATGTAAGTGCGTGTAAGTGCGTATAAGTGTATGTAAGTGTGTGTAAGTGCGTGTAAGTACGTGTAAGTACGTGTTAGTGCATATAAGTGAATATAAGTGCGTGCAAGTGCGTGTAAGTGTGTATAAGTGCGTCGAAGTGTGTATAAGTGCGTCGAAGTGTGTATAAGTGCGTCGAAGTGTGTATAAGTGTGTATAAGGACGTGTAAGTGTGTGTAAGTGGGTGTAAGTGCGTCTAAGTGCATGTACGTTCGTGCAAGTGCGTGTAAGTGCGTGTAAGTTTGTGTAAGTGCGTGTAAGTGCGTGTAAGTGCGTGTAAGTGCGTGTACGTGCGTGTAAGTGTGTGTAAATGCCTGTAAGTGTGTATAAGTGCGTCGAAGTGTGTATAAGTGTGTATAAGTACGTGTAAGTGTGTGTAAGTGCGTGTAAGTGCGTGTGACTGTGTGTAAGTATGTGTAAGTGTGTGTAAGTGTGTGTAAGTTTGTGTAAGTATGTGTAAGTGAATGTAAGTACGTGTAAGTGCGTGTAAGTGCGTGTAAGTACATGTAAGTGCATGTAAGTACATAAAAGTACGTGTAAGTGTGTATAAGTGTGTGTAAGTGTGTGTAAGTGTGTGTAAGTGTGTGTAAGTGCGTGTTAGTGCATGTGAGTGCATGTAAGAGCGTGTAAGTGCATGTAAGTGCGTGTAAGTGTGTGTAAGTGTGTGTAAGTGTGTGTAAGTGTGTGTAAGTGCGTGTTAGTGCATGTGAGTGCATGTAAGAGCGTGTAAGTGCATGTAAGTGCGTGTTAGTGCGGTTTAAGTTCGTGTAAGATCGTGTAAGTGTGTGTAAGTGCGTGTAAGTACTAAAAGTGCGTGTAAGTACGTGTAAGTGCGTGTAAGTGTGTGTAAGTGCGTGTACGTGCACTGTAAGTTTGTGTAAGTGCGTATAAGTGCATGTAAGTGCGTGTAAGTATGTGTAGGTATGTGTAAGTGCGTGTAAGTGCGTGTAAGTGCGTGTAAGTATGTGTAAGTGCATGTAAGTTCGTGTAAGTGTGTGTAAGTGCGTGTAAGTGTGTGTATGTATGTGTAAGTATGTGGAAGTATGTGTAAGTGCAAGTAAGTGCGTGTAAGTACGTGTAAGTACGTATAAGTATGTATACATTTGTGTAAGTGTGTGTAAGTGCGTGTGAGTGCGTGTAAGTGTGTGTAAGTGCATGTAAGTACGGTTTACGTTTGTGTAAGTGCGTGTAAGTGCATGTAATTGCGTGTAAGTACGTGTAAGTGCGTATAAGTACATGAAAGTACGTGTAAGTGTGTGCAAGTGCAGTTTTAGTGGGTGTTATTTTGTTTAAGTTTGTGTAAGTGCGTGTACGTGCAGGTAAGTGTATGTAAGTACGTATAAGTGCGTATAAGTGCGTGTAAGTGCGTGTAAGTGCGTGTAAGTACGTATAAGTGCGTATAAGTGTGTGTAAGTGCGTGTAAGTACATGTAAGTACGTGTAACTACCTGTTAGTGTGTGAAAGTGCGTGTAAGTGTGTGCAAGTACGTGTAAGTGTGGTTTAAGTGCGTGTAAGTTTGTATTAGTGTGTGTGAGTGCGTGTAAGTTTGTGTAAGTGCGTGTAAGTGCGTGTAAGTGTGTGTAAGTACGTGTAAGTGTGTGTAAGTGTGTGTTAGTATGTGTAGGTATGTGTTAGTGCGTGTAAGTGCGTGTAAGTGTGTGTTAGTGTATGTAAGTGCGTGCAAGTGTGTGTAAGTGCATGTCAGTGCGTGTAAGTGCATGTAAGTGCATATAAGTGCGTGTAAGTGCGTGTAAGTACGTGTAAGTACGTGTAAGTGCGTGTAAGTGCATGTAAGTGTGTGTAAGTGGGTGTAAGTGCGTGTAAGTGTGTGTAAGTACGTGTAAGTGCGTGTAAGTGTGTGTTAGTATGTGTAAGTGTGTGTTAGTGCGTGTAAGTGCGTGTAAGTGTGTGTTAGTGTGTGTAAGTGCGTGCAAGTGTGTGTAAGTGCATGTCAGTGCGTGTAAGTGCATGTAAGTGCATATAAGTGCGTGTAAGTGCGTGTAAGTACGTGTAAGTACGTGTAAGTGCGTGTAAGT
>SZWC01003745.1:106132-123301 GCA_023375785.1 Penium margaritaceum
GTGCAAGTGTGTGTAAGTGTGTGTAAGTTCGTGTAAGTGCGTGTAAGTGCGTGTAAGTGCATGTAAGTGCATGTAAGTGCATGTAAGTACGTGTAAGTGCGTTTAAATGCGTGTAAGTGCGTGTAAGTGCATGTAGGTGCGTAGAGTGTGTGTAAGTGCGTGTAAGTGCATGTAGGTGCGTGGAGTGCGCCTAAGTGCACGTACGTTTGTGTAGGTGCGTGTAAGTTCGTGTAAGTGCGTGTAAGTATGTGTAAGTTTGTGTAAGTGCGTGTAAGTGCGTGTAAGTAGATGTAAGTTAATGTAAGAGCGTGTAAGTGCGTGTAAGTGCGTGTAAGTGCGTGTAAGTGCGTGTAAGTGCTTGTAAATGCGTGTAAGTTTGTGTAAGTGCGTGTAAGTGTGTGGAAGTGCTTGTAAGTACATGTAAGTGCGTGTAAGTGCGTGTAAGTGCGTGTAAGTGCTTGTAAATGCGTGTAAGTTTGTGTAAGTGCGTGTAAGTGTGTGGAAGTGCTTGTAAGTACATGTAAGTGCGTGTAAGTGCGTGTAAGTGCGTGTAAGTGTGTGTAAGTACGTGTAAGTACATGTAAGTGCGTGTAAGTTTGTGTAAGTGCATGCAAGTGTGTGTAAGTATGTGTAAGTGCATACAAGTGTGTGTCAGTGCATGTAAGTGCGTGTAAGTGCGTGTATGTATGTAGAAGTGCGTGTAAGTGCATATAAGTGCGTATAAGTGTGTGTAAGTGCGTATAAGTGCGTGTAAGTGCATGTAAGTGCGTGTAAGTGTGTGTAAGTGCGTGTAAGTGTGTGTAAGTACGTGTAAGTTTGTGTAAGTGTGTGTAAGTGTGTGTAAGTGTGTGTAAGTGTGTAAGTGCGTGTAAGTGCATGTTAGTGCGTGTAAGTATGTGTAAGTGCGTGTAAGTTCGTATAAGTGCGTGTAAGTTCGTGTAAGTACGTGTAGGCATGTATACGTATGATTTCATGTGTATAAGTGCGTGTAAGTGCGTGTAAGTGTGTGTAAGTGTGTGTAAGTTTGTATAAGTGCGTGTAAGTGCGTGTAGGTGCGTGTAAGTGCGTGTAAGTGAGTGTAAGTATGTGTAAGTGTGTGTAAGTACGTATAAGTACGTGTAAGTATGTGTAAGTGTTCATAAGTGCGTGTCAGTACGTGTAAGTACGTGTAAATGTGTATAAGTACGTGTAAGTGCATGTAAGTGCGTGTAAGTGCGTGTAAGTGTGTGTACGTGCGTGTAAGTACGTATAAGTGCGTGTAAGTTCGTGTAAGTACGTTTGATTGCGTGTAAGTACGTGTAAGTGCGTGTAAGTTTGTGTACGTGCGTGTAAATGTGTGTAAGTGCATGTAAGTGCTTATAAGTACGTGTAAGTGCTCGTATGTACGTGTAAGTACGTGTAAGTGGGTGTAAGTGCGTGTAACTTTGTGTAAGTGCGTGCAAGTGTGTGTAAGTGGATGTAAGTGCGTGTAAGTGCATGTAAGTACGTGTAAGTATGTGTAAGTGCGTGTAAGTACGTATAAGTTTGTGTAAGTGCGTGTAAGTGCATGTAAGTACGTGTAAGTATGTGTAAGTGCGTGTAAGTACGTATAAGTTTGTGTAAGTGCGTATAAGTGCGTGTAAGTGCATGTAAGTGTGTGTAAGTGCGTGTAAGCACGGTTTAAGTTCGTGTAAGTGCATGTAAGTGTGTGTAAGTGCGTGTAAGTGCGTGTAAGTGGAGTTTAAGTACGTGTAATTTTGTGTAAGTTCGTGTAAGTGCGTGTAAGTGCGTGTAAGTGCGTGTAAGTGTGTCTAAGTGCGTCTGAGTACATGTAAGTTTGTGCAAGTGCGTGTAAGTGTAGTTTAAGTTCGTGTAAGTGCGTGTAAGTGCGTGTAAGTGCGTGTAAGTGTGTCTAAGTGCGTCTGAGTACATGTAAGTTTGTGCAAGTGCGTGTAAGTGTAGTTTAAGTTCGTGTAAGTGCGTAAAAGTGCGTGTAAGTATGTGTAAGTGCGTGTAAGTGCGTGTAAGTGCGTTTAAGTATATATAAGTGTGTGTAAGTGCGTGTAAGTGCGTGTAAGTTCGTGTACGTGCGTATAAGTATGTATAAGTGTGTGTAAGTACATGTAAGTACGTATAAGTACGTGTAAGTGCAAGAAAGTGTGTGTAAGTATGTGTATGTGCATGTAAGCACGTGTAAGTGCGTGTAAGTGCGTGTAAGTGTGTGTAAGTGGATGTAAGTGTGTGTAAGTGCAAGTAAGTACGTATAAGTACGTGTAAGTGCGTGTTAGTGTGTGTAAGTGCATGTAAGTGCGTGTAAGTACGTGTAAGTGTGTGTAAGTGTGTATAAGTGCGTGTAAGTACGTTTAAGTTCGTGTAAGTACATGTAAGTGCGTGTAAGTGCGTGTAAGTGGGTTTAAGTGTGTGTAAGTGCGTGCAAGTGCGCTTTAAGTTCATGTAAGTACGTGTAAGTGCGTTTAAGTGCGTATGAGTGCGTGTAAGTGCATGTAAGTGCAGGTTAAGTGTGTGTAATATCGTGTAAGTTCATGTAAGGGCATGTAAGTATGTGTAAGTATGTGTAAGTACATGTAAGTGCATATAAGTGTGTGTAAGTGCATGTAAGTACGTGTAAGTGCGTTTAAATGCGTGTAAGTGCGTGTACGTGCGTGTAATTACATGTAGGTGCATGTAAGTGCGCGTACGTTCCTATAGGTATGTGTAAGTACGTGTCAGTGCGTGTAAGTATGTGTAAGTGTGTGTATGTGCGTATACCTGTGTGTAAGTGGATGTAAGAGTGTGTAAGAGCGTGTAAGTGCGTGTAAGTGCAAGTAAGTGCGTGTAAGTATGTGTAAGTGTGTGTATGTGCGTATACCTGTGTGTAAGTGGATGTAAGAGTGTGTAAGAGCGTGTAAGTGCGTGTAAGAGCGTGTAAATGCGTGTAAGTACGTGTTAGTACGTGTAAGAGTGTGTAAGTGCGTGTGAGTGCGTGTAAGTGTGTGTAAGTGCATGTAAGTACGTGTAAGTACGTATAAGTACGTGTAAGTGCGTGTAAGTGCGTGTTAGTGCGTGTAAGTACGTGTAAGAGCGTGTAAGTGTGTGTAAGTGCATGTAAGTACGTGTAAGTACGTATAAGTACGTGTAAGTGCGTGTAAGTGCGTGTTAGTGCGTGTAAGTACGTGTAAGAGCGTGTACGTGCATGTAAGTACGTGTAAGCGTGGTTTATGTTCGTGTACGTGATTGAAGGTGTGTGCAAGTACGTGTAAGTTCATGTAAGTACGTATAAGTACGTGTAAGAGCGTGTAAGTGTGTGTAAGTGCGTGTAAGCGCGTGTAAGTGCAGTTTAAGTTCGTGTAAGTATGTGTAAGTGTGTGTAAGTTTGTGTAAGTGCATATAAGTGCATGTAAGTGCGTGTAAGTACGTGTAAGTACGTGTACGTGCAAGTAAGAGCATGTAAGTACGTGTAAGTGTATGTAAGCACGTGTAAGTGCGTGTAAGTACGTGTAAGTGTGTGTACATGGGTGTAAGTGCGTGTAAGTGCAAGTAAGTGCGTGTAAGTATGTGTAAGTACGTGCAAGTGTGTGTAAGCACGTGTAAATACGTGTAAGTACGTGTAAGTGTGTGTACATGGGTGTAAGTGCGTGTAAGTGCAAGTAAGTGCGTGTAAGTATGTGTAAGTACGTGCAAGTGTGTGTAAGCACGTGTAAATACGTGTAAGTACGTGTATGTCCGTATAAGTGTGTGTAAGTGCGTGTAAGTACGTGTAAGTTCATGTAAGTGCGTATAAGTGTGTGTAAGTGTGTGTAAGTGCGTGTAAGTGTGGTTTAAGTTCATGTAAGTGCGTGTAACTGCGTATAAGTGCGTGTCAGTTCGTGTAAGTGCGGTTTAAGTGCGTGTAATTTTGTGTAAGTTCGTGTAAGTGCGTGTAAGTGTGTGTAAGTGCGTATAAGTGCATGTAAGTGCGTGTAAGTGCGTGTAAGTGTGTGTAAGTGCGTATAAGTGCGTATAAGTGTATGAAAGTACATGTTAGTGCGTGTAAGTGCATGTAACTGCATGTAAGTGTGTGTAGGTGTGTGTAATTTTGTGTAAGTGCGTGTAAGTGCGTGTTAGTGTATGTAAGTGCGTGTGAGTGTGTGTAAGTACATGTAAGTGTGTGTAAGTGCGTGTAAGTACGTATAAGTGTGTCTAAGTGCGTGTAAGTTTGTGCAAGTGTGTGTGAGTGCGTGTAAGTGCATGTAAGTGCGTGTAAGTATGTGTAAGTGCATGTAAGTGCGTGTAAGTGCGTGTAAGTGTATATAAGTGCAGTTTAAGTTCATATAAGTGTGTGTAAGTGCGTGTAAGTTTGTGTACGTGCGTGTAAGTGCTTGTAACAGCGTGTAAGTACGTGTAAGTACGTGTAAGTCATGTAAGTGCAAGTAAGTGCATGTAAGTACGTGTAAGTGCATGTAAGCACGTGTAAGTACGTGTTAGTACGTGTAAGTACGTGCAAGTGGGTGTAAGTTCGTGGAAGTGCAAGTAAGTGCGTCTAAGTACGTGTAAGTGCGTGTAAGTGTGTGTAAGTATATGTAAGTGCGTGTAAGTACGTGTAAGTGCGTGTAACTGTATGTACATATGTGTAAGTGCGTGTAAGTGTGTTTCAGTGTGTGTAAGTGCGGTTTAAGTGTGTGTATATTCGTGTAAGATCGTGTAAGTGTGTGTAAGTACGTGTAAGTGTGTCTAAGTACGTGTAAGTGCGTGTAAGTGCGTATAAGTGCATGTAAGTGCCTGTAAGTACGTGTAAATATGTGTTAGTGCGTATACGTGTGTGTAAGTGCGTGTAAGTGCGTATAGGTACGTGTAATTTTGTGTAAGTGCGTGTAAGTGCATGTTTGTGCGTGTAAGTACTCGAAGTGTGTGTAAGTGCGTGTAAGTACGTATAAGTGTGTGTAAGTGCGTATATGCGCGTGTAAGAGCGTCTAAGTGCGTGTAAGTTCGTGCAAGTGAGTGTAAGTGCGTGTAAGTTTGTATATGTGCATGTAAATGTGTGTAAGTGCGTGTAAGTGCGTGTAAGTGCGTGTAAGTGCATGTAAGTGCATGTAAGTACGTGTAAATATGTGTTAGTGCGTATACGTGTGTGTAAGTGCGTGTAAGTGCGTATAGGTGCGTGTAATTTTGTGTAAGTGCGTGTAAGTGCATGTTTGTGCGTGTAAGTACGTGTAAGTGTGTGTAAGTGCGTGTAAGTACGTATAAGTGTGTGTAAGTGCGTATATGTGCGTGTAAGAGCGTCTAAGTGCGTGTAAGTTCGTGCAAGTGAGTGTAAGTGCGTGTAAGTTTGTATATGTGCATGTAAATGTGTGTAAGTGCGTGTAAGTGCGTGTAAGTGCGTGTAAGTACGTGTAAGTCCGTGTAAGTACGTGTAAGTGTGTGTAAGTGTGTGTAAGTGCGTGTAAGTGTGTCTAAGTGTGTGTATGTTCGTGAAAGTGCCTGTAAGTGCGTGTAAGTTCGTGTAAGTGAGTGTACGTGCGTGTAAGTGTGTGTAAGTGCGTGTAAGTGCGTGTTAGTGTATGTAAGTGCGTGTAAGTACACGTAAGTTCATGTAGGTGGGTGTAAGTACGTGTAAGTGTGTGTAAGTGCATGTAAGAGCGTGTAAGTGCATGCAAGCACGTGTAAGTACGTGTAAGTACGTGTAAGTGTGTGTAAGTCTGTGTAAGTGCATGTAAGCACAAGTAAGTGCGTATAAGTACGTATAAGTGCATGTTAGTGGGTGTAAGTGCGTGTAAGTGCAAGTAAGTGCGTGTAAGTACATGTAAGTGTGTGTACGTACGTGTACGTATGTGTAAGTGTGTGTAAGTGCATGTAAGTGCGTGTAAGTGTGTGTAAGTACGTGTACGTTTGTGTAAGTGCTTATAACTGTGTGTAAGTACGTATAAGTGTGTGTAAGTACGTGTAAGTGCGGTTTAAGTTCGAGTAAGTGCGTGTAAGTGCATTTCAGTGCGTGTAAGTGCGTGTAAGTACGTGTAAGTGTGTGTCAGTGTGTGTAAGTGCATGTAAGTACGTGTAAGTACGTGTAGGTGCGTGAAATTTTGTGTAAGTGCATGTAAGTGCGTGTTAGTGTGTGTAAGTACGTGTACGTGTGTGTAAGTGCATGTAAGTGTGTATAAGTATGTGTAAGTTTGTATAAGTGTATGTAAGTGCGTCTAAGTACGTGTACGTTCGTGCAAGTGTGTGTAAGTGTGTGTAAGTTTGTGTAAGTGCGTGTAAGTGCGTGTAAGTGTGTGTAAGTGTGTGTTAGTGCATGTAAGTGCGTGTAAGTGCGTGTAAGTCCGTGTAAGTATGTGTTAGTGTGTGCACATTGGTGTAAGTGCGTATAAGTACGTGTATGTGTGTGTAAGTACGTGTAAGTACGTGTAAGTTTGTGTAAGTGCGTGTAAGTACGTGTAAATGCGTGTAAGTGGGTGTAAGTGCGTGTAAGTACGTGTAAGTTTGTGTAAGTGCGTGTAAGTACGTGTAAATGCGTGTAAGTGGGTGTAAGTGCGTGTAAGTGTGTGTAAGTGCTCGTAAGTGTGTGTAAGTGTGTGTATGTGTGTGTAAGTTCGTGTAAGTGCGTGTGAGTGCGTGTAAGTGCATGTAAGTGCATGTAAGTGCATGTAAGTACGTGTAAGTGTGTGTAAGTGTGTGTAAATGTGTGTAAGTGTGTGTAAATGCGTGTAAGTGCATGTAGGTGCGTATAAGTGCGTGGAAGTGCACGTACAATCGTGTAGGTGCGTGTAAGTACGTGTAAGTGCGTGCAAGTATGTGTAAGTTTATGTAAGTGTGTGTAAGTGCATGTAAGTGGATATAAATTCATGTAAGAGCGTGTAAGTGCGTGTATGTGCGTATAAGTGCGTGTAAGTGCTTGTAAATGCGTGTACGTTTGTGTAAGTGCGTGTAAGTGTGTGGAAGTGCTTGTAAGTATGTGTACGTGCGTGTAAGTGCGTGTAAGTGCGTATAAGTGTGTGTAAGTGCGTGTAAGTGCATGTAAGTACGTGTAAGTTTGTGTAAGTGCATGTAAGTGTGTGTAAGTGTGTGTAAGTATGTGTAAGTGCGTACAAGTGCGTGTCAGTGCATGTAAGTGCGTGTAAGTGCGTATAGGTATGTATAAGTGCGTGTAAGTGCGTATAAGTGCGTATAAGTGTGTGTAAATGCGTGTAAGTGCGTAGAAGTGCGTGTAAGTGTGTGTAAGTGCGTGTAAGTGTGTGTACGTACGTGTAAGTTCCTGTAAGTGTGTGTAAGTGCGTGTAAGTGTGTGTAAGTGTGTAAGTGCGTGTAAGTGCGTGTTAGTGCATGTAAGTATGTGTAAGTGGGTATAAGTTCGTATAAGTGCGTGTAAGTTCGTGTAAGTACGTGTAGGCATGTATACGTATGATTTCGTGCGTGTAAGTGCGTGTATGTACGTGTAAGTGTGTGCAAGTGTGTGTCAGTTTGTGTAAGTGCGTGTAAGTGCGTGTAGGTGGTGTAAGTACGTGTAAGTGCGTGTAAGTGTGTGTAAGTGTGTGTAAGTACGTGTAAGTACGTGTAAGTATGTGTAAGTGTGTATAAGTGCGTGTCAGTACATGTAAGTACGTGTAAATGTGTACAAGTGCGTGTAAGTGCATGTAAGTGTGTGTAAGTACGTGTAAGTGTGTGTACGTGCATGTAAGTACGTGTAAGTGCGTGTAAGTTCCTGTAAGTGCGTTTAAGTGCGTGTAAGTGCGTGTAAGTGCGTGTAAGTTTTTGTACGTACGTGTAAGTTTGTGTAAGTGTATGTAAGTGCTTGTAAGTACGTGTAAGTGCTCGTATGTGCGTGTAAGTACGTGTAAGTGCGTGTAAGTGCGTGTAACTTTGTGTAAGTATGTGCAAGTGTGTGTAAGTGGATGTAAGTGCGTGTAAGTGCATGTAAGTACGTGTAAGTATGTGTAAGTGCGTGTAAGTACGTGTAAGTTTGTGTAAGTGCGTATAAGTGCGTGTAAGTGCATGTAAGTGTGTGTAAGTGCGTGTAAGTGTGTGTAAGCGTGTAAGTGCGTGTAAGTGCGTGTAAGTGTGTGTAAGCGTGTAAGTGCGTGTAAGTGCGTGTAAGTGTGTGTAAGCGTGTAAGTGCGTGTAAGTGCGTGTAAGTGTGTGTAAGCGTGTAAGTGCGTGTAAGTGCGTGTAAGTGTGTGTAAGCGTGTAAGTGCGTGTAAGTGCGTGTAAGTGTGTGTAAGCGTGTAAGTGCGTGTAAGTGCGTGTAAGTGTGTGTAAGCGTGTAAGTGCGTGTAAGTGCGTGTAAGTGTGTCTAAGTGCATCTGAGTACATGTAAGTTTGTGCACGTGCGTGTAAGTGTAGTTTAAGTTCGTGTAAGTGCGTAAAAGTACGTGTAAGTGTGTGTAAGTATGTGTAAGTGCGTGTAAGTGTGTGTAAGTGCGTTTAAGTATGTGTAAGTGCGTGTAAGTGCGTGTAAGTACGTGTAAGTTTGTGTAAGTGTGTATAAGTATGTGTAAGTGTGTGTAAGTACATGTAAGTATGTGTAAGTACGTGTAAGTACAAGAAAGTGTGTGTAAGTATGTGTACGTGCATGTAAGCATGTGTAAGTGCGTGTAAGTGCGTGTAAGTGCGTGTAAGTGGATGTAAGTGTGTGTAAGTGCAAGTAAGTACATATAAGTACGTGTAAGTGCGTGTTAGTATGTGTAAGTACGTGTAAGTGCGTGTAAGTGCGTGTAAGTGTGTGTAAGTGTGTATAAGTGCGTGTAAGTACGTTTAAGTTTGTGTAAGTACGTGTAAGTGCGTGTAAGTGCGTGTAAGTGTGTGTAAGTGCGTGTAAGTGCGTGTAAGTACGTGTAAGTGCGTGTAAGTACGTGTAAGTGCGTGTAAGTACGTGTAAGTGCGTGTAAGTACGTGTAAGTGCGTGTAAGTACGTGTAAGTGCGTGTAAGTGCGCGTATGTGCGTGTAAGTGCATGTAAGTGTGTGTAAGTACGTGCAACTGCGGTAAGAATGTGCAAGTGCGTGTAAGTGCATGTAAGTGCATGTAAGTGCATGTAAGTGCATGTAAGTATGTGTAAGTGCGTTTAAATGCGTGTAAGTGCGTGTACGTGCGTGTAATTACATGTAGGTGCATGTAAGTGCGCGTAAGTTCCTATAGGTATGTGTAAGTACGTGTCAGTGCGTGTAAGTATGTGTAAGTGTGTGCATGTACGTATACCTGTGAGTAAGTGGATGTAAGAGCGTGTAAGAGCGTGAAAGTGTGTGTAACAGCATGTAAATACGTGTAAGTACGTGTTAGTACGTGTAAGTGTGTGTAAGTGCGTGTAAGTGCGTGTAAGTGTGTGTAAGTGCATGTAAGTACATGTAAGTACGTATAAGTACGTGTAAGTGCCTGTAAGTGCGTGTTAGTGCGTGTAACTACGTATAATAGCGTGTAAGTGCATGTAAGTACGTGTAAGCGTGGTTTATGTTCGTGTACGTGAGTGAAGGTGTGTGCAAGTACGTGTAAGTTCATGTAAGTACGTATAAGTACGTGTAAGAGCGTGTAAGTGCGTGTAAGTGCGTGTAAGCGCGTGTAAGTGCAGTTTAAGTTTGTGTAAGTATGTGTAAGTGTGTGTAAGTTTGTGTAAGTGCGTACAAGTGCGTGTAAGTGCGTGTAAGTACGTGTAAGTACGTGTAAGTGCAAGTACGTGCATGTAAGTACGTGTAAGTGCATGTAAGCATGTGTAAGTGCGTGTAAGTACGTGTAAGTGCGTGTACGTGGGTGGAAGTGCGTGTAAGTGCAAGTAAGTGCGTGTAAGTATGTGTAAGTACGTGCAAGTGTATGTAAGCACGTGTAAATACGTGTAAGTACGTGTATGTCCGTGTAAGTGTGTGTAAGTGCGTGTAAGTATGTGTAAGTTCATGTAAGTGCATATAAGTGTGTGTAGTTATGTGTAAGTGCGTGTAAGTGCGGTTTAAGTTCGTGTAAGTGCGTGTAACTGCGTGTAAGTGCGTGTCAGTGCGTGTAAGTGCGGTTTAAGTGCGTGTAATTTTGTGTAAGTTTGTGTAAGTACGTGTAAGTGTGTGTAAGTGCGTGTAAGTGCGTGTAAGTGCGTGTAAGTGCGTGTAAGTGCGTATAAGTGTATGAAAGTGCATGTTAGTGCGTGTAAGTGCGTGTAACTGCATGTAAGTGCGTGTAAGTGCGTGTAAGTGTATATAAGTGCAGTTTAAGTTCGTATAAGTGCGTGTAAGTGCGTGTAAGTTTGTGTACGTGCGTGTAAGTGCTTTTAACTGCGTGTAAGTACGTGTAAGTACGTGTGAGACATGTAAGTGCAAGTAAGTGCATGTAAGTATGTGTAAGTGCATGTAAGCACGTGTAAGTACGTGTTAGTACGTGTAAGTACGTGTAAGTATGTGTAAGTGCATGTAAGCACGTGTAAGTACGTGTTAGTACGTGTAAGTACGTGTAAGTGGGTGTAAGTTCGTGGAAGTGCAAGGAAGTGCGTCTAAGTACGTGTAAGTGTGTGTAAGTGTGTGTATGTACGTGTAAGTGCGTGTAAGTACGTGTAAGTGCGTGTAACTGTATGTACATACGTGTAAGTGTGTGTAAGTGTGTTTCAGTGTGTGTAAGTGCGGTTTAAGTGTGTGTATATTCGTGTAAGTTCGTGTAAGTGTGTGTAAGTACGTGTATGTGCGTCTAAGTACGTGTAAGTGCGTGTAAGTGTGCGTAAGTGCATGTAAGTGCATGTAAGTACGTGTAAATATGTGTTAGTGCGTATTCGTGTGTGTAAGTGCGTGTAAGTACATATAGGTGCGTGTAATTTTGTGTAAGTGCGTGTAAGTGCATGTTTGTGCGTGTAAGTACGTGTAAGTGTGTGTAAGTGTGTGTAAGTACGTATAAGTGTGTGTAAGTGCGTGTAAGTACGTGTAAGTCCGTGTAAGTACGTGTAAGTGTGTGTAAGTGCGTGTAAGTACGTATAAGTGTGTGTAAGTGCGTATATGTGCGTGTAAGAGCGTCTAAGTGCGTGTAAGTTCGTGCAAGTGAGTGCAAGTGCGTGTACGTTTGTATATGTGCATGTAAGTGCGTGTAAGTGCGTGTAAGTGTGTGTAAGTGCGTGTAAGTACGTGTAAGTCCGTGTAAGTACGTGTAAGTGTGTGTAAGTGCGTGTAAGTTCGTGTAAGTGTGTGTTAGTGCGTGTAAGTGCATGTACATGCGTGTAAGTGCGTGTGAGTGTCTGTAAGTGTGTGTAAGTGTGTGTAAGTGCGTGTAAGTGCGTCTAAGTGTGTGTATGTTCGTGCAAGTGCGTGTAAGTGCGTGTAAGTTCGTGTAAGTGAGTGTGCGTGCGTGTAAGTACGTGTAAGTGCGTGTTAGTGCATGTAAGTGCGTGTAAGTATACGTAAGTTTGTGTAGGTGCGTGTAAGTATGTGTAAGTGCGTGTAAGTATGTATAAGTGCGTTTAAGTACGTGTAAGTATGTGTAAGTGCGTGTAAGTACGTGTAAGTGCATGCAAGTACGTGTAAGTACGTGTAAGTACGTGTAAGTGTGTGTAAGTATGTGTAAGTGCATGTAAGCACAAGTAAGTGCGTATTAGTACGTATAAGTGCATGTTAGTGGGTGTAAGTGCGTGTAAGTGCAAGTAAGTGCGTATAAGTACGTGTAAGTGCGTGTACGTGTGTGTACGTATCTGTAAGTGTGTGTAAGTGCATGTAAGTGCGTGTAAGTGCGTGTAAGTGCGTGTAAGTACGTGTACGTTTGTGTAAGTGCTTATAACAGCGTGTAAGTACGTATAAGTGTGTGTAAGTACGTGTAAGTGCGGTTTAAGTTCGTGTACGTGCGTGTAGAGGCATTTCAGTGCGTGTAAGTGTGGTTTAAGTACGTGTAATTTTGTGTAAGTTCGCGTAAGTGCGTGTAAGTACGTGTAAGTGCGTGTAAGTACGTTTAAGTGTGTGTCAGTGCGTGTATGTGCATGTAAGTACGTGTAAGTACGTGTAGGTGCGTGAAATTTTGTGTAAGAGCATGTAAGTACGTGTTAGTACGTGTAAGTGGTTGTACGTGTGTGTAAGTGCATGTAAGTGTGTGTAAGTATGTGTAAGTTCGTATAAGTGTGTGTAAGTGCGTCTAAGTGCGTGTACGTTCGTGCAAGTGTGTGTAATTGTGTGTAAGTTCGTGTAAGTGCGTGTAAGTGCGTGTAAGTGCGTGTAAGTGTGTGTCAGTGCATGTAAGTACGTGTAAGTACGTGTAAGTTTGTGTAAGTATGTGTTAGTGTGTGTACATTCGTGTAAGTGCGTATTAGTACGCGTATGTGTGTGTAAGTACGTGTAAGTACGTGTAAGTTTGTATAAGTGCGTGTAAGTACGTGTAAATGCGTGTAAGTGCGTGTAAGTGCGTGTAAGTGCGTGTAAGTGCTCGTAAGTGTGTGTAAGTGCGTGTAAGTGTGTGTAAGTTCGTGTAATTGCGTGTGAGTGCGTGTAAGTGCATGTAAGTGCATGTAAGTGCATGTAAGTACGTGTAAGTGTGTGTAAGTGTGTGTAAATGCGTGGAAGTGTGTCTAAGTGCGTGTAAGTGTATGTAGGTGCGTGTAAGTGCGTGTAAGTGCACGTACGTTCGTGTAGGTGCGTGCAAGTACGTGTAAGTGCGTGTAAGTATGTGTAAGTTTGTGTAAGTGTGTGTAAGTGCGTGTAAGTGGATATAAACTCATGTAAGAGCGTGTAAGTGCGTGTATGTGCGTGTAAGTGCGTGTAAGTGCTAGTAAATATGTGTAAGTTTGTGTAAGTGCGTGTAAGTGTGTGGAAGTGCTTGTAAGTATGTGTAAGTGCGTGTAAGTGTGTGTAAGTGCGTATAAGTGTGTGTAAGTGCGTGTAAGTGCATGTAAGTACGTGTAAGTGTGTGTAAGTGCGTGTAAGTGCGTGTAAGTGCTAGTAAGTATGTGTAAGTTTGTGTAAGTGCGTGTAAGTCCGTGTAAGTGCGTGTAAGTGCGTGTAAGTGCTAGTAAGTATGTGTAAGTTTGTGTAAGTGCGTGTAAGTCCGTGTAAGTGCGTGTAAGTGCGTGTAAGTGCTAGTAAGTATGTGTAAGTTTGTGTAAGTGCGTGTAAGTCCGTGTAAGTGCGTGTAAGTGCGTGTAAGTGCTAGTAAGTATGTGTAAGTTTGTGTAAGTGCGTGTAAGTCCGTGTAAGTGCGTGTAAGTGCGTGTAAGTGCTAGTAAGTATGTGTAAGTTTGTGTAAGTGCGTGTAAGTCCGTGTAAGTGCGTGTAAGTGCGTGTAAGTGCTAGTAAGTATGTGTAAGTTTGTGTAAGTGCGTGTAAGTCCGTGTAAGTGCGTGTAAGTGCGTGTAAGTGCTAGTAAGTATGTGTAAGTTTGTGTAAGTGCGTGTAAGTCCGTGTAAGTGCGTGTAAGTGCGTGTAAGTGCTAGTAAGTATGTGTAAGTTTGTGTAAGTGCGTGTAAGTCCGTGTAAGTGCGTGTAAGTGCGTGTAAGTGCTAGTAAGTATGTGTAAGTTTGTGTAAGTGCGTGTAAGTCCGTGTAAGTGCGTGTAAGTGCGTGTAAGTGCTAGTAAGTATGTGTAAGTTTGTGTAAGTGCGTGTAAGTCCGTGTAAGTGCGTGTAAGTGCGTGTAAGTGCTAGTAAGTATGTGTAAGTTTGTGTAAGTGCGTGTAAGTCCGTGTAAGTGCGTGTAAGTGCGTGTAAGTGCTAGTAAGTATGTGTAAGTTTGTGTAAGTGCGTGTAAGTCCGTGTAAGTGCGTGTAAGTGCGTGTAAGTGCGCGTAAGTGTGTGTAAGTGCGTGTAAGTGTGTTTAAGTGTGTAAGTGCGTGTAAGTGCGTGTTAGTGCGTGTAAGTATGTGTAAGTGCGTGTAAGTTTGTATAAGTGTGTGTAAGTTCGTGTAAGTACGTGTAGGCATATATACGTATGATTTTGTGCGTGTAAGTGCGTGTATGTGTGTGTAAGTGTGTGTAAGTGTGTGTAAGTTTGTGTAAATGTGTGTAAGTGCGTGTAGGTGCGTGTAAGTACGTGTAAGTGCGTGTAAGTGTGTGTAAGTGTGTGTAAGTACGTGTAAGTACATGTAAGTATGTGTAAGTGTGTATAAGTGTGTGTCAGTACATGTAAGTACGTGTAAATGTGTATAAGTGCGTGTAAGTGCATGTAAGTGTGTGTAAGTGCATGTAAGTGTGTGTACGTGCATGTAAGTACGTGTAATTGCGTGTAAATTCCTGTAATTGCGTTTAAGTGCGTGTAAGTACGTGTAAGTGCGTGTAAGTTTGTGTACGTATGTGTAAGTGTGTGTAAGTGCATGTAAGTGCTTGTAAGTATGTGTAAGTGCTCGTATGTGCGTGTAAGTACGTGTAAGTGCGTGTAAGTGTGTGTAACTTTGTGTAAGTACGTGCAAGTGTGTGTAAGTGGATGTAAGTGCGTGTAAGTGCATGTAAGTACGTGTAAGTATGTGTAAGTGCGTGTAAGTACGTGTAAGTTTGTGTAAGTGCGTATAAGTGCGTGTAAGTGCATGTAAGTGTTTGTAAGTGCGTGTAAGTACGGTTTAAGTTCGTGTAAGTGTGTGTAAGTGTGTGTACGTGCGTGTAAGTGCGTGTAAATGCAGTTTAAGTGCGTGTAATTTTGTGTAAGTTCGTATAAGTGCGTGTAAGTGCGTGTAAGTGTGTGTAAGTGTGTCTAAGTGCATCTGAGTACATGTAAGTTTGTGCAAGTGCGTGTAAGTGTAGTTTAAGTTCGTGTAAGTGCGTAAAAGTGCGTGTAAGTGCGTGTAAGTATGTGTAAGTGCGTGTAAGTGCGTGTAAGTACGTGTAAGTTTGTGTAAGTGCGTATAAGTATGTGTAAGTGTGTGTAAGTACATGTAAGTACGTGTAAGTACGTGTAAGTGCAAGAAAGTGTGTGTAAGTATGTGTACGTACATGTAAGCATGTGTAAGTACGTGTAAGTGCGTGTAAGTGTGTGTAAGTGGATGTAAGTGTGTGTAAGTGCAAGTAAGTACGTATAAGTATGTGTAAGTGCGTGTTAGTATGTGTAAGTAGGTGTAAGTGCGTGTAAGTACGTGTAAGTGTGTGTAAGTATGTATAAGTACGTGTAAGTACGTTTAAGTTTGTGTAAGTGCGTGTAAGTGCGTGTAAGTACGTTTAAGTGTGTGTAAGTGCGTGTAAGTACGCTTTAAGTTCATGTAAGTGCGTGTAAGTGCGTGTAAGTGCGTATGAGTGCGTGTAAGTGCATGTAAGTGCAGGTTAAGTGTGTGTAATATCGAGTAAGTTCGTGTAAGTGCATGTAAGAACGTGTAAGTATGTGTAAGTACATGTAAGTGCATATAAGTGTGTGTAAGTGCATGTAAGTGCGTGTAAGTGTGTGTAAGTACGTGTAGGTGCGTGTAAGTGTGTAGAGGTACGTGTAATTTTGTGTAAGTGCGTGTAAGTACGTGTTAGTGCGTGTAAGTACGTGTAAGTACGTGTAAGTACGTGTAAGTGCATGTAAGTGCGTCTAAGTGCGTGTAAGTCTGTGCAAGTGCATGTAAGTGCGTGTAAGTTTGTGTTAGTGTGTGTAAGTACGTGTAAGTGCGTGTAAGTGTGTGTAAGTATGTAGAAGTGTGTGTAAGTGCGTGTAATTGCATGTAAGTATATGTAAGTGCGTGTAAGTGCGTGTAAATGCGTGTAAGTGCGTGTAAGTTCGTGTATGTGCGTGTTAGTGCGTGTACGTTCATGTAGGTGCGTGTAAGTGCCTGTAAGTGCGTGTAAGTGCGTGTAAGGTGCGTGTAAGTTTGTGTAAGTTTGTGTAAATGGGTTTATTTGTGTGTAAGTGCGTGTAAGTGCCTGTAAGTGCGTGTAAGTTTGTGTAAGTGTGTGTAAGTGCGTGTAAGTGTGCGTAAGTGTGTATAAGTGCGTGTAAGTGCTCGTATGTGCGTGTAAGTGCATGTGAGTTTGTGTAAGTACGTGTAACTTTGTGTAAGTATGTGCAAGTGCGTGTAAGTGCATGTAAGTACGTGTAAGTGTGTTTAAATACGTGTACGTGCGTGTAATCACATGTAGGTGCATGTAAGTGCGCGTAACTTCCTGTAGGTATGTGTAAGTACGTGTCAGTGCATGTAAGTATGTGTAAGTGTGTGTATGTGCGTACATCTGTGTGTAAGTGGATGTAAGAGCGTGTAAGAGCGTGTAAGTGTGTGTAAGAGCGTGTAAATGCGTGTAAGTACGTTTAAGTACGTGTAAGTGTGTGTAAGTGCATGTAAGTGCGTGTAAGTGCGTGTAAGTGTATATAAGTGCAGTTTAAGTTCGTATAAGTGTGTGTAAGTGCGTGTAAGTTTGTGTACGTGCGTGTAAGTGCTTGTAACAGCGTGTAAGTACGTGTAAGTACGTGTAAGTCATGTAAGTGCAAGTAAGTGCATGTAAGTACGTGTAAGTGCATGTAAGCACGTGTAAGGACGTGTTAGTACGTGTAAGTACGTGCAAGTGGGTGTAAGTTCGTGGAAGTGCAAGTAAGTGCGTCTAAGTACGTGTAAGTGCGTGTAAGTGTGTGTAAGTACATGTAAGTGCGTGTAAGTACGTGTAAGTGCGTGTAAGTGTAAGTCTTTGTAAGTGCGTATAAGTGCGGTTTAAGTTTGTGTAAGTACGTGTAGGTGCATGTAAGTACGTGTCAGTACGTGTCAGTACGTGTAAGTGCGTGTAAGTGTAGTTTAAGTGCGTGTAATGTTGTGTAAGTTTGTGTAAGTGCGTGTAAGTCCGTGTAAGTGCGTGTAAGTGCGTGTAAGTGTGTCTTAGTGCATCTAAGTGCATGTACGTTTATGCAAGTACGTGTAAGTGCAGTTTAAGTTCGTGTAAGTGTGTGTAAGTACGTATAAGTGCGTGTAACTATGTGTAAGTGCGTGTAATTGCGTGTAAGTGTGTTTAAGCATGTGTAAGTGCGTGTAAGTGTGTGTAAGTACGTGTAAGTTTGTGTAAGTGCGTATAAGTGCGTGTAAGTGCGTGTAAGTACTCGTACATACGTGTAAGTACGTGTAAGTGCAAGAAAGTGCGTGTAAGTACGTGTACGTGTATGTAAGCATGTGTAACTGTGTGTAAGTGCGTATAAGTGCGTGTAAGTGGGTGTAAGTGCGTGTAAGTGCAAGTAAGTACGTGTAAGTACGTACAAGTGTGTATTAGTGCGTATAAGTACGTGTAAGTACATGTAAGTGCGTGTAAGTATGTGTAAGTGTGTGTAAGTGCGTGTAAGTACGTGTACGTTCGTGTAAGTGCGTGTAAGTGCGTGTAAGTGCGTGTAAGTGTGTGTAAGTG
>SZWC01003745.1:130294-168840 GCA_023375785.1 Penium margaritaceum
AAGTGCGTGTAAGTGCATGTAAGTGCGTGTAAGTACGTGTAAGTTTGTGTATGTGTGTGTAAGTGCGTGTAAGTGTGCGTAAGTACGTGTAAGTGCGTGTAAGTGCTTGTATGTGCGTGTAAGTGCGTGTAAGTGCATGTAAGTGTGTGTAGTTATGTATAAGTGCATGCAAGTGTGTATAAGTGCATGTAAGTGCGTGTAAGTGCATGTAAGTGCGCGTAAGTGCGTGTAAGTACGTGTAAGTGCGTGTAAGTGCTTGTAAGTGTGTGTAAGTGCATGTAAGTGCGTGTAAGTACGTGTAAGTGCGTGTAAGTGCGTGTAAGTGCATGTAAGTGCGCGTAAGTGCGTGTAAGTACGTGTAAGTGCGTGTAAGTGCTTGTAAGTGTGTGTAAGTGCATGTAAGTGCGTGTAAGTACGTGTAAGTACGTGTAAGTGCGTGTAAGTGTGTGTAAGTGTGTGTAAGTGTGTGTAAATGTGTGTAAGTTCGTGTAAGTGCGTGTAAGTATGTGTACATCTGTGTAAGTGCTTGTAACTGCGTGTAAGTGTGTATAAGTGTGTGTAATTGCGTGTAAGTGCGGTTTAAGTTCGTGTAAGTGTGTGTAAGTGCGTCTCAGTGCGTGTAAGTGCGGTTTAAGTACGTGTAATCTTGTGTAAGTTTGTGTAAGTGTGTGTAAGTGCGTGTAAGTACGTGTAAGTGCATGTATGTGCGTGTAAGTGTGTATAAGTGTGTGTAAGTGCGTGTAAGTATGTGTAAGTTCGTATAAGTGCGTGTAAGTGCATCTAAGTGCGTGTAAGTTTGTGCAAGTGCGTGTAAGTGTGTGTAAGTTCGTGTAAGTGTGTGTAAGTGCGTGTAAGTGTGTGTAAGTGCGTGTAAGTACGTGTAAGTGCGTGTAAGTTCATGTAAGTATGTGTTAGTGCGTGTACATTCGTGTAAGTGCGTGTGAGTGTGTGTAAGTACATGTAAGTGCGTGTAAGTACGTCTAAGTTTGTATAAGTGCGTGTAAGTGCATGTAAGTGCGTGTAAGTACGTGTAAGTGTGTGTAAGTGCGTGTAAATACGTGTAAGTACATGTAAGTGCGTATAAGTGTGTGTAAGTGCTCATAAGTGTGTGTAAGTGCGTGTAAATGCGTGTAAGTGCGTATAAATTCGTGTAAGTGCGTGTAAGTACGTGTAAGTGCGTGTAAGTGCGTGTAAGTATATGTAAGTACGTGTAAGTATGTGTAAGTGCATGTAAATGTGTGTAAGTGTGTGTAAGCGCATGTAAGTGCATGTAGGTGCATGTAAGTGCGTGTAAGTGAACGTAAGTTCGTGTAGGTGCGTATAAGTGCGTGTAAGTATGTGTAAGTGTAAGTGCGTGTAAGTGTATGTAAGTGCTTGTAAGTATGTGTAAGTGCGTATAAGTGCGTGTAAGTGCGTGTAAGTGCGTGTAAGCATGTAAGTGTATTAAGTGTGTGTTTGTGCATGTAAATGCGTGTAAGTGTGTGTAAGTACGTGTAAGTTTGTGTAAGTGCGTGTAAGCATGTGTGAGTGCGAGTTCGTGCATGTAAGTGCGTGTAAGTGTGTGTAAGTGCATGTAAGTATGTGTAAGTTCATGTAAGTGCGTGTAAGTACGTGTAAGTGCGTGTAAGTACGTGTAAGTAAGTGTAAGTGTGTGTAAGTGTGTGTAAGTGCATGTAAGTACGTGTAAGTTTGTGTAAGTTTGTGTAAGTGCATGTGACTATGTGTAAGTGTGGGAAAGTTTGTGTAAGTGTGTGTAAGTATGTGTAAGTACGTACAAGTGTGTGTCAGTGCGTGTAAGTGCGTGTAAGTGTGTGCATATATGTATAAGTGCGTGTAAGTGCGTATAAGTGCGTGTAAGTGTGTGTAAGTGCGTGTAAGTGCGTGTAAGTGTGTGTAAGTGGGTGTAAGTGTGTATACGTTCGCGTAAGTGCATGTAAGTACGTGTAAGTTTGTATAAGTGCATGTAAGTACGTGTAAGTGTGTGTAAGTGTGTAAGTGTGTGTAAGTGCGTGTTAGTGCGAGTAAGCTTGTGTAAGTGCGTGTTAGTTTGTATAAGTGCGTGTATGATTGTGTGTTAGTGCGTGTAGGCATGTATAAGTGTGAGTTTGCATGTGTAAGTGCGTGTAAGTACGTGTAAGTGTATGTAAGTGCATGTAAGTTTTTGTAAATGCGTGTAAGTGCGTATAAGTGCGTGTAAGTGTATATAAGTGCGTTTAAGTATGTGTTAGTGCGTGTAAGTACGTGTAAGTGCGTGTAAGTACGTGTAAGTGTATGTAAGTGCATGTAAGTTTGTGTAAGTGCGTGTAAGTTTGTGTAAGCGTGTGTAACTGCGTGTAAGTGCGTGTAAGTGCATGTAAGTGCGTGCAAGTGCGTGTAAGTGCGTGTAAGTGTGTGTAAGTACAAGTAAGTGTGTGTAAGTACGTGTAATTGCGAGTAAGTGCGTGTAAGTGCATGAAAGTATGTGTAAGTGCGTGGAAGTGGGTATAAGTATGTGTACATTCGTGCAAGTGCGTGTAAGTGCATGTAAGTACGTCTAAGTGTGTGTAAATGTGTATAAGTGATTATAAGTGCGGTTTAAGTTGGTATAAGTGCGTGTAAGTGCGTGTAAGTGTGTGTAATTATGTGTAAGTGCGTGTAAATGTGTGTAAGTGCGTGTAAGTGTGTATAGGTGCGTGTAACTTTGTGTAAGTGCGTGTAAGTACGTGTAAGTACGTGTAAGTACGTATAAGTGCGTGTAAGTGCGTGCAACTGCGTGCAAGTGCATGCAAGTGCGTGAAAGTGCGTGTAAGTGTGTGTAAGTGTGTGTAAGTACGTGTAAGTACATGTAAGTGCGGTTTATGTGGGTCTAAATTCGTGTAAATTCATGTAAATGCGTGTAAGTGCGTGTAAGTGTGTGTAAGTATGTGTAAGTGTGTGTTACGTGTAAGTGCGTGTAAGTTCAGTGTGTAAGTGCGTGTAAGTGCGTGTAAGTGCGTGTAAGTGTGTGTAAGTGCGTGTAAGTACGTGTAAGTGCGTGTAAGTTTGTGTAAGTGCGTATGAGTTTGTGTAAGTGTGTGTAAGTGCGTGTAAGTGCATGTAAGTACGTGTAAGTGCGTGTAAGTTTGTGTAAGTGCGTGTAAGTACGTGTAAGTGCGTGTAAGTGCGTACAAGTGCGTGTAAGTGCTCGTATGTGCGTGTCAGTGCATGTAAGTGCATGTAACTTTGTGTAAGTGCGTGCATGGGTGTGTAAGTGCATGTAAGTGCGTGTAAGTGAATGTAAGTGTGTATAAGTGCGTGTAAGTGCGCATAAGGTTATGTAAGTTCGTGTAAGTGCGTGTAAGTACATGTAAGTGTGTGTAAGTGTGTATAAGTGCGTGTAAGTGCGCATAAGGTTATGTAAGTTCGTGTAAGTGCGTGTAAGTACATGTAAGTGTGTGTAAGTGTGTATAAGTGCGGTTTAAGTTCGTGTAAGTTCGTGTAAGTGCGTGTAAGTACGTGTCAGTGTGTGTCAGTACGTGTAAGTGTGTGTAAGTGTAGTTTAAGTGCGTGTAATTTTGTGTAAGTTTGTGTAAGTGCGTGTAAGTGCGTGTAAAAGCGTGTAAGTGCGTGTAAGTGTGTCTAAGTGCATCTAAGTGCATGTAAGTTTATGCAAGTACGTGTAAGTGCAGTTTAAGTTCGTATAAGTGTGTGTAAGTTTGTGTAAGTGCGTGTAAGTGCGTGTACGTGTGTTTAAGTATGTGTAAGTGCGTGTAAGTGTGTGTAAGTACGTGTAAGTTCGTGTAAGTGCGTATAAGTGCGTGTAAGTGCGTGTAAGTACGCGTACATACGTGTAAGTACGTGTAAGTACAAGAAAGTACGTGTAAGTACGTGTACGTGCATGTAAGCATGTGTAAGTGCGTGTAAGTGCGTGTAAGTGCGTGTAAGTGGGTGTAAGTGCGTGTAAGTGCAAGTAAGTACGTGTAAGTACGAATAAGTGTGTATTAGTGCGTATAAGTGTGTGTAAGTGCGTGTAAGTGCGTGTAAGTATGTGTAAGTGTGTGTAAGTGCGTGTAAGTACGTGTACGTTCGTGTAAGTGCATGTAAGTGCGTGTAAGTACGTTTAAGTGTGTGTAAGTACGTGCAAGTGTGCTTTAAGTTCATGTAAGTGTGTGTAAGTGCGTATAAGTGCGTATAAGTGCGTGTAAGTGCATGTAAGTGCAGGTTAAGTGCGTGTAATTTTGTGTAAGTTCGTGTAAGTGTGTGTAAGTACGTGTAAGTGTGTGTGAGCATGTAAGTGCGTGTAAGTGCGTGTAAGTGCATGTAGGTACGTGTAAATTTGTGCAAGTACGTGTAAGTGCGTGTTAGTACATGTAAGTACGTGTAAGTGCGTGTAAGTGTGTGTAAGTGCGTGTAAGTGCATGTAAGTGCATGTAAGTACGTGTAAGTGCATGTAAGTGCATCTAATTGCGTGTAAGTTTGTGCAAGTGCGTGTAAGTGCGTGTAAGTTTGTATAAGTGCGTGTAAGTACGTATAAGTGCGTGTAAGTACGTGTAAGTGCATGTAAGTGCATCTAATTGCGTGTAAGTTTGTGCAAGTGCGTGTAAGTGCGTGTAAGTTTGTATAAGTGCGTGTAAGTACGTATAAGTGCGTGTAAGTACGTGTAACTGCGTGGAAGTGCGTGTAAGTATGTGTATTTGTGTATAAGTGTGTGTAAGACGTGTAAGTGCGTGTAAATGCGTGTAAGTTCGTGTAAGTACGTCTTAGTGTGTGTACGTTCATGTAGGTGCGTGTAAGTGCCTGTAAGTGCGTGCAAGTGCGTGTAAGGTGCGTGTAAGTTCGTTTAAGTATGTGTAAATGGGTGTAAGTGCATGTAAGTGCATGTAAGTGCGTGTAAGTGTGTGTAAGTTTGTGTATGTGTGTGTAAGTGCATGTAAGTGTGCGTAAGTACGTGTAAGTACGTGTAAGTGCTTGTATGTGCGTGTAAGTGCGTGTAAGTGCATGTAAGTGTGTGTAATTTTGTACAAGTGCATGCAAGTACGTGTAAGTACATGCAAGTGCGTGTAAGTGCATGTAAGTGCGCGTAAGTGGGTGTAAGTGCGTGTAAGTTCGTGTAAGTGCTTGTAAGTGTGTGTAAGTACATGTAAGTGTGTGTAAGTACGTGTAAGTGTGTGTAAGTGCATGTAAGTGCGTGTAAGTGTGTGTAAGTGTGTGTAAATGTGTATAAGTGCGTGTAAGTGCGTGTAAGTACGTGTACATCTGTGTAAGTGCTTTTAACTGTGTGTAAGTGTGTATATGTGTGTATAAGTGCGTGTAAGTGTGGTTTAAGTTCGTGTAAGTGTGTGTAAGTGCGTGTCAGTGCGTGTAAGTGTGGTTTAAGTACGTGTAATCTTGTGTAAGTTCGTGTAAGTGTGTGTAAGTGCGTGTAAGTGCGTGTAAGTGCATGTATGTGCGTGTAAGTGTGTATAAGTGCATGTAAGTGCGTGTAAGTATGTGTAAGTTCTTATAAGTGCGTGTAAGTGCATCTAAGTGTGTGTACGTTTGTGCAAGTGCGTGTAAGTGTGTGTAAGTTCGTGTAAGTGTGTGTAAGTGTGTGTAAGTGTGTGTAAGTGCGTGTTAGTGCATGTAAGTACGTGTAAGTGCGTGTAAGTTCGTGTAAGTATGTGTTAGTACGTGTACATTCGTGTAAGTGCGTGTGAGTGTGTGTAAGTGCATGTAAGTGCGTGTAAGTACGTCTAAGTTTGTATAAGTGCGTGTAAGTGCATGTAAGTGCATTTAAGTGCGTGTAAGTGTGTGTAAGTGCGTGTAGATATGTGTAAGTGCATGTAAGTGTGTATAAGTGTGTGTAAGTGGTCGTAAGTGTATATAAGTGTGTGTAAATGCGTGTAAGTGCGTATAAGTTCGTGTAAGTGCGTGTAAGTGTGTGTAAGTGCGTGTAAGTGTGTGTAAGTGCATGTAAGTACGTGTAAGTGTGTGTAAGTGCATGTAAATGCGTGTCAGTGTGTGTAAGCGCATGTAAGTGCATGTAGGTGCATGTAAGTGCGTGGAAGTGAACGTAAGTTCGTGTAGGTGCGTATAAGTACGTGTAAGTATGTGTAAGTGTGTGTATGTGCGTGTAAGTGGATGTAAGTGCATGTAAGTGCGTGTAAGTACGTGTAAGTATGTGTAAGTGTGTGTATGTGCGTGTAAGTGGATGTAAGTTCATGTAAGAGCGTGTAAGTGTGTGTAAGTGCGTGTAAGTGTGTGTAAGTGCTTGTAAATGCGTGTAAGTTCGTGTAAGTGCGTGTAAGTGTGTGTAAGTGCTTGTAAGTATGAGTAAGTGCGTATAAGTGCGTGTAAGTGCGTGTATGTGCGTGTAAGTAGGTAAGTGTATTAAGTGTGTGTTTGTGCGTGTATATGCGTGTAAGTGTGTGTAAGTGCGTGTAAGTTTGTGTAAGTGCGTGTAAGCATGTGGGAGTGCGAGTTCATGCGTGTAAGTGCGTGTAAGTGTGTGTAAGTACATGTAAGTATGTGTAAGTTCGTGTAAGTGCGTGTAAGTGTGTGTAAGTGCGTGTAAGTATGTGTAAGTACGTGTAAGTGTGTGTAAGTGTATGTAAGTGCATGTAAGTACGTGTAAGTTTGTGTAAGTTTGTATAAGTGCATGTAAGTATGTGTAAGTGTGTGTAAGTTTGTGTAAGTGTGTGTAAGTATGTGTAAGTACGTACAAGTGTGTGTCAGTGCGTGTAAGTGCGTGTAAGTATGTGTATATATGTATAAGTGCATGTAAGTACGTATAAGTACGCGTAAGTGTGTGTAAGTGCGTGCAAGTGTATGTAAGTGCGTATAAGTGTGTATAAGTTCGTGTAAGTGCATGTAAGTACGTGTAAGTTCGTGTAAGTGCGTGTAAGTGCGTGCAAGTGTGTGTAAGTGTGTAAGTGCATGTAAGTGCGTGTTAGTACGTGTAAGTTTGTGTAAGTGCGTGTAAGTTTGTATAAGTGCGTGTAAGTTCGTGTAAGTGCGTGTAGGCATGTATAAGTGTAAGTTCATATGTGTAAGTGCGTGTAAGTACGTGTAAGTACGTGTAAGTGTATGTAAGTGCGTGGAAGTTTGTGTAAGTGCGTGTAAGTGCGTATAAGTGCGTGTAAGTGTATATAAGTGCGTTTAAGTATGTGTTAGTGCGTGTAAGTGCGTGTAAGTGCGTGTAAGTACGTGTAAGTGTATGTAAGTGCGTGTAAGTGTGTGTAAGTGCGTGTAAGTGCGTGTAAGTACGTGTAAGTGTATGTAAGTGCATGTAAGTTTGTGTAAGTGCGTGTAAGTTTGTGTAAGTGCGTGTAACTGCGTGCAAGTACGTGTAAGTGCGTGTAAGTGCGTGCATGTGCATGTAAGTGCGTGTAAGTGTGTGTAAGAACAAGAAAGTGTGTGTAAGTACGTGTAATTGCGAGTAAGTGCGTGTAAGTGCATGAAAGTATGTGTAAGTACGTGGAAGTGCGTATAAGTATGTGTATATTCGTGCAAGTGCGTGTAAGTGCATGTAAGTACGTCTAAGTGTGTGTAAGTGTGTGTAAGTGAGTATAAGTGCAGTTTAAGTTGGTATAAGTACGTGTAAGTGCCTGTAAGTGTGTGTAAGTATGTGTAAGTGCGTGTAAATGTGTATAAGTGCGTGTAAGTGTGTGTAGGTGCGTGTAACTTCGTGTAAGTGCGTGTAAGTACGTGTAAGTATGTGTAAGCACATATAAGTACGTGCAAGTGCGTGTAAGTGCATGTAAGTACGTGTAAGTGTGTGTAAGTGCGTGTAAGTGCGCGTAAGTGCGTGTAAGTGCATGTAAATACATGTAAGTGCATGTAAGTACGTGTAAGTGCTTGTAAGCACGTGTAAGGACGTGTAAGTGTGTGTAAGTGCGTATAAGTACGTGTAAGTGCGTATAAGTGCGTGTAAGTATGCGTACGTACGTGTAAGTACGTGTAAGTGTATGTAAGTGCGTGGAAGTGTGTGTAAGTGCGTGTAAGTGCGCGTAAGTGCGTGTAAGTGCATGTAAATACATGTAAGTGCATGTAAGTACGTGTAAGTGCTTGTAAGCACGTGTAAGGACGTGTAAGTGTGTGTAAGTGCGTATAAGTACGTGTAAGTGCGTATAAGTGCGTGTAAGTATGCGTACGTACGTGTAAGTACGTGTAAGTGTATGTAAGTGCGTGGAAGTGTGTGTAAGTGCGTGTAAGTGCGCGTAAGTGCGTGTAAGTGCATGTAAATACATGTAAGTGCATGTAAGTACGTGTAAGTGCTTGTAAGCACGTGTAAGGACGTGTAAGTGTGTGTAAGTGCGTATAAGTACGTGTAAGTGCGTATAAGTGCGTGTAAGTATGCGTACGTACGTGTAAGTACGTGTAAGTGTATGTAAGTGCGTGGAAGTGTGTGTAAGTGCGTGTAAGTGCGCGTAAGTGCGTGTAAGTGCATGTAAATACATGTAAGTGCATGTAAGTACGTGTAAGTGCTTGTAAGCACGTGTAAGGACGTGTAAGTGTGTGTAAGTGCGTATAAGTACGTGTAAGTGCGTATAAGTGCGTGTAAGTATGCGTACGTACGTGTAAGTACGTGTAAGTGTATGTAAGTGCGTGGAAGTGTGTGTAAGTGCGTGTAAGTGCGCGTAAGTGCGTGTAAGTGCATGTAAATACATGTAAGTGCATGTAAGTACGTGTAAGTGCTTGTAAGCACGTGTAAGGACGTGTAAGTGTGTGTAAGTGCGTATAAGTACGTGTAAGTGCGTATAAGTGCGTGTAAGTATGCGTACGTACGTGTAAGTACGTGTAAGTGTATGTAAGTGCGTGGAAGTGTGTGTAAGTGCGTGTAAGTGCGCGTAAGTGCGTGTAAGTGCATGTAAATACATGTAAGTGCATGTAAGTACGTGTAAGTGCTTGTAAGCACGTGTAAGGACGTGTAAGTGTGTGTAAGTGCGTATAAGTACGTGTAAGTGCGTATAAGTGCGTGTAAGTATGCGTACGTACGTGTAAGTACGTGTAAGTGTATGTAAGTGCGTGGAAGTGTGTGTAAGTGCGTGTAAGTGCGCGTAAGTGCGTGTAAGTGCATGTAAATACATGTAAGTGCATGTAAGTACGTGTAAGTGCTTGTAAGCACGTGTAAGGACGTGTAAGTGTGTGTAAGTGCGTATAAGTACGTGTAAGTGCGTATAAGTGCGTGTAAGTATGCGTACGTACGTGTAAGTACGTGTAAGTGTATGTAAGTGCGTGGAAGTGTGTGTAAGTGCGTGTAAGTGCACGTAAGTGCGTGTAAGTATGTGTAAGTGCGTGTCAGTACGTGTAAGTGCGTGTAAGTTTGTATAAGTGCGTGTAAGTGCGTGTAAGTGCGTGTAAGTGCATGCAAGTGCGTGTAAGTCCTCGTATGTGCGTATAAGTGCGTGTAAGTGTATGTTACTTTGTGTAAGTGCGTGCAAGTGTGCGTTAGTGCATGTAAGTGCGTGTAAGTGAATGTAAGTGTGTATAAGTGCGTGTAAGTGCGTATAAGGTTGTGTAAGTTCGTGTAAGTGCGTGTAAGTACATGTAAGTGTGTGTAAGTGCGTATAAGTGCGTGTAAGTGTGTGTAAGTGCATGTAAGTACGTGTAAGTGCGTGTAAGTGCATGTAAGTGCGTGTAAGTGCGTGTAAGTGCATGCAAGTGCGTGTAAGTCCTCGTATGTGCGTATAAGTGCGTGTAAGTGTATGTTACTTTGTGTAAGTGCGTGCAAGTGTGCGTAAGTGCATGTAAGTGCGTGTAAGTGCGTGTAAGTGCATGCAAGTGCGTGTAAGTCCTCGTATGTGCGTATAAGTGCGTGTAAGTGTATGTTACTTTGTGTAAGTGCGTGCAAGTGTGCGTAAGTGCATGTAAGTGCGTGTAAGTGCGTGTAAGTGCATGCAAGTGCGTGTAAGTCCTCGTATGTGCGTATAAGTGCGTGTAAGTGTATGTTACTTTGTGTAAGTGCGTGCAAGTGTGCGTAAGTGCATGTAAGTGCGTGTAAGTGCGTGTAAGTGCATGCAAGTGCGTGTAAGTCCTCGTATGTGCGTATAAGTGCGTGTAAGTGTATGTTACTTTGTGTAAGTGCGTGCAAGTGTGCGTAAGTGCATGTAAGTGCGTGTAAGTGCGTGTAAGTGCATGCAAGTGCGTGTAAGTCCTCGTATGTGCGTATAAGTGCGTGTAAGTGTATGTTACTTTGTGTAAGTGCGTGCAAGTGTGCGTAAGTGCATGTAAGTGCGTGTAAGTGCGTGTAAGTGCATGCAAGTGCGTGTAAGTCCTCGTATGTGCGTATAAGTGCGTGTAAGTGTATGTTACTTTGTGTAAGTGCGTGCAAGTGTGCGTAAGTGCATGTAAGTGCGTGTAAGTGCGTGTAAGTGCATGCAAGTGCGTGTAAGTCCTCGTATGTGCGTATAAGTGCGTGTAAGTGTATGTTACTTTGTGTAAGTGCGTGCAAGTGTGCGTAAGTGCATGTAAGTGCGTGTAAGTGCGTGTAAGTGCATGCAAGTGCGTGTAAGTCCTCGTATGTGCGTATAAGTGCGTGTAAGTGTATGTTACTTTGTGTAAGTGCGTGCAAGTGTGCGTAAGTGCATGTAAGTGCGTGTAAGTGCGTGTAAGTGCATGCAAGTGCGTGTAAGTCCTCGTATGTGCGTATAAGTGCGTGTAAGTGTATGTTACTTTGTGTAAGTGCGTGCAAGTGTGCGTAAGTGCATGTAAGTGCGTGTAAGTGCGTGTAAGTGCATGCAAGTGCGTGTAAGTCCTCGTATGTGCGTATAAGTGCGTGTAAGTGTATGTTACTTTGTGTAAGTGCGTGCAAGTGTGCGTAAGTGCATGTAAGTGCGTGTAAGTGCGTGTAAGTGCATGCAAGTGCGTGTAAGTCCTCGTATGTGCGTATAAGTGCGTGTAAGTGTATGTTACTTTGTGTAAGTGCGTGCAAGTGTGCGTAAGTGCATGTAAGTGCGTGTAAGTGCGTGTAAGTGCATGCAAGTGCGTGTAAGTCCTCGTATGTGCGTATAAGTGCGTGTAAGTGTATGTTACTTTGTGTAAGTGCGTGCAAGTGTGCGTAAGTGCATGTAAGTGCGTGTAAGTGCGTGTAAGTGCATGCAAGTGCGTGTAAGTCCTCGTATGTGCGTATAAGTGCGTGTAAGTGTATGTTACTTTGTGTAAGTGCGTGCAAGTGTGCGTAAGTGCATGTAAGTGCGTGTAAGTGCGTGTAAGTGCATGCAAGTGCGTGTAAGTCCTCGTATGTGCGTATAAGTGCGTGTAAGTGTATGTTACTTTGTGTAAGTGCGTGCAAGTGTGCGTAAGTGCATGTAAGTGCGTGTAAGTGCGTGTAAGTGCATGCAAGTGCGTGTAAGTCCTCGTATGTGCGTATAAGTGCGTGTAAGTGTATGTTACTTTGTGTAAGTGCGTGCAAGTGTGCGTAAGTGCATGTAAGTGCGTGTAAGTGCGTATAAGTACGTGTAAGTGCGTGGAAGTGCATGTAAGTGTGTGTAAGTGCGTGTAAGTGCGTGTAAGTGTGTGTAAGTGCTTATACGCACGGTTTAAGTATGTGTAAGTTTGTATACGTTCGTGTAAGTGCGTGTAAGTACGTGTAAGTATGTGTATGTGCGTGTAAGTGTGTGTAGGTGCGTGTAAGTGCGTATAGGTGCTCGTAAGTGCGTGTAAGTGTGTGTAAGTGCGTATACGTATGTGCAAGTGCGTGTAAGTGCGTGTAGGTGCATATAAGTATGTTTAAGTACTTGTAAGTGCGTGTAAGTGTGTGTAAGTGCGTATACGTATGTGCAAGTGCGTGTAAGTGCGTGTAGGTGCATATAAGTATGTTTAAGTACTTGTAAGTGCGTGTAAGTACGTGTAAGTGCGTGTACGTGCGTGTAAGTGTGTGTAAGTGCATGTAGGTGCGTGTAAGTGCGTATAAGTGCGTATAAGTGTGTGTAAGTGGGTGTAAGTATGTGTAAGTGCGTGTAAGTACGTATAAGTGCGTGTAAGTGTGTAAAAGTGTGTGTAAGTGCTTGTAAGTATGTGTAAATGCGTGTAAGTACGTGTAAGTGCGTGTAAGTGTGTGTAAGTGCATGTAAGTGCATGTAAGTTCATATAAGTACGTGTAAGTTCGTGTAAGTGTGTTTAAGTGTGTGTAAGTGTGTGTAAGTACGTATAAGTGTGTGTAAGTGCGTGTAAGTGCACGTAAGTACGTGTAAGTAAGTGTAAGTGCGTGTAAGTGCGTGTAAGTGCGGTTTAAGTGGGTCTAAATTCGTGTATATTCGTGTAAATGCGTGTAAGTGCGTGTAAGTGTGTGTAAGTACGTGTAAGTGTGTGTAAGTGCGTGTAAGTGCGTGTAAGTGTGTGTAAGTGCATGTAAGTGCTCGTAAGCACATGTAAGTGCTTGTAAGTGCGTGCAAGTGCGTGTAAGTTTGTGTAAGTGCGTATGAGTTTGTGTAAGTGCGTGTAAGTGTGTGTAAGTACATGTAAGTACGTGTAAGTGCGTGTAAGTTTGTATAAGTGCGTGTAAGTGCGTGTAAGTGTGTGTAAGTACATGTAAGTACGTGTAAGTGCGTGTAAGTTTGTGTAAGTGCGTATGAGTTTGTGTAAGTGCGTGTACGTGTGGGTAAGTACATGTAAGTACGTGTAAGTGCGTGTAAGTTTGTGTAAGTGCGTATGAGTTTGTGTAAGTGCGTGTACGTGTGGGTAAGTACATGTAAGTACGTGTAAGTGCGTGTAAGTTTGTGTAAGTGCGTATGAGTTTGTGTAAGTGCGTGTACGTGTGGGTAAGTACATGTAAGTACGTGTAAGTGCGTGTAAGTTTGTGTAAGTGCGTATGAGTTTGTGTAAGTGCGTGTACGTGTGGGTAAGTACATGTAAGTACGTGTAAGTGCGTGTAAGTTTGTGTAAGTGCGTATGAGTTTGTGTAAGTGCGTGTACGTGTGGGTAAGTACATGTAAGTACGTGTAAGTGCGTGTAAGTTTGTGTAAGTGCGTATGAGTTTGTGTAAGTGCGTGTACGTGTGGGTAAGTACATGTAAGTACGTGTAAGTGCGTGTAAGTTTGTGTAAGTGCGTATGAGTTTGTGTAAGTGCGTGTACGTGTGGGTAAGTACATGTAAGTACGTGTAAGTGCGTGTAAGTTTGTGTAAGTGCGTATGAGTTTGTGTAAGTGCGTGTACGTGTGGGTAAGTACATGTAAGTACGTGTAAGTGCGTGTAAGTTTGTGTAAGTGCGTATGAGTTTGTGTAAGTGCGTGTACGTGTGGGTAAGTACATGTAAGTACGTGTAAGTGCGTGTAAGTTTGTGTAAGTGCGTATGAGTTTGTGTAAGTGCGTGTACGTGTGGGTAAGTACATGTAAGTACGTGTAAGTGCGTGTAAGTTTGTGTAAGTGCGTATGAGTTTGTGTAAGTGCGTGTACGTGTGGGTAAGTACATGTAAGTACGTGTAAGTGCGTGTAAGTTTGTGTAAGTGCGTATGAGTTTGTGTAAGTGCGTGTACGTGTGGGTAAGTACATGTAAGTACGTGTAAGTGCGTGTAAGTGCGTGTTAGTGCATGTAAGTGCGTGTAAGTGCATGTAAGTATGTGTAAGTGCGTGTATGTATGTGTAAGCACGTGTAGGTGTAGTTTAAGTCCGTGTAAGTGTGTATAAGTGTGTGTACGTTAGTATAAGTGCGTGTAAGTACGTGTAAGTATGTGTAAGTACGTATAAGTACGTGTAAGTATAAGTAAGTGCATGTAAGTACGTGTAAGTGCATGTAAGCACGTGTAAGTGCGTGTAAGTACGTGTAAGTACGTGTAAGTAGGTGTAAGTGCGTGTAAGTGCAAGTAAGTGCATGTAAGTATGTGTACGTGTGTGTAAGTGCGTGTAAGTACGTGTAAGTGCGTGTAAGTGCATGTAAGTACGTGTAAGTGCGTGTAAGTACGTGTAAGTACGTGTAAGTTCATGTAAGTGTGTGTAAGTACGTATAAGTGTGTGTAAGTGTGTATATGTGCGTGTAAGTGCGGTTTACGTTTGTGTAAGTGCGTGTAAGTGCGTGTAAGTGTGTGTCACTACGTGTAAGTGTGGTTTAAGTGTGTGTAATTTTGTGTAAGTTTGTGTAAGTACGTTAAGTGCGTGTAAGTGTGTAGAAGTATGTGTAAGTGCGTGTAAGTGCATGTAAGTGCATCTAAGTGCGTGTAGGTGTGTGTAAGTGCGTGTTAGTACGTGTAAGTATGTGTAAGTGCGTGTAAGTGCATGTAAGTGCATCTAAGTGCGTGTAGGTGTGTGTAAGTGCGTGTTAGTACGTGTAAGTATGTGTAAGTACGTGTAAGTGCGTGTAGGTACGTGTAACTTTATGTAAGTGTGTATAAGTATGTGTTAGTACGTGCAAGTGTGTGTAAGTGTGTGTAAGTATATGTAAGTGTGTGTAAGTGCGTGTAAGTGCGTATAAGTACATCTAAGTGCATGTAAGTATGTGCAAGTGAGTGTGAGTGTGTGTAAGTTTGTGTAAGTGCGTGTAAGTGCGTGTAAGTACCTGTAAGTGCGTATAAGTACGTGTAAGTGCGTGTAAGTATGTGTAAGTGTAGTTTAAGTTCGTGTAAGTGCGTGTAAGTACGTGTACATTCGTGTACGTGCATGTAAGTGCGTGTAAGTACGTGTAAGTACGTGTAAGTATGTGTAAGTACGTGTAAATGCAAGTAAGTGCATGTAAGTACGTATAAGTGCGTGTAAGCACGTGTAAGTGCGTGTTAGTATGTGCAAGTGCGTGTAAGTGGGTGTAAGCTCGTGTAAGTGCAAGTAAGTGTTTGTAAGTACGTGTAAGTGCGTGTAAGTACGTGTAAGTGCGTGTAAGTGTGTATAAGTGCATGTAAGTGCATGTAAGTGCGTGTAAGTGCGTGTAAGTACGTGTAAGTGCGTGTAAGTGTGTATAAGTGCATGTAAGTGCATGTAAGTGCGTGTAAGTGCGTGTACGTACGTGTAAGTGTGTGTAAGTGCGTGTCAGTGCGTGTCAGTGCGTATAAGTGTGGTTTAAGTGCGTGTATTTTTGTGTAAGTTCGTGTGAGTACGTGTAAGTACGTGTAAGTGCGTCTAAGTGCGTGTAAGTGCGTGTAACTGCATGTAAGTGCGTGTAAGTGCGTGTAAGTGCGTATTAGTGCATGTAAGTACGTGTAAGTGCATGTAAGTGGATATAGGTGCGTGTAATTTTTTGTAATTGCGTGTAAGTGCGTGTTAGTGTGTATAAGTGCATGTAAGTGTGTGTAAGTGCGTGTAAGTATGTGTAAGTGTGTATAAGTATGTATAAGTGCGTGTAAGAGCGTCTAAGTGCGTGTAAGTTCATGCAAGTGCGTGTAAGTGCGTGTAAGTTTGTACAAGTGCGTGTAAGTGCATGTAAGTGCGCGTAAGTGCATGTAAGTACATGTAAGTGCGTGTAAGTGCGTGTAAGTTTGTACAAGTGCGTGTAAGTGCATGTAAGTGCGCGTAAGTGCATGTAAGTACATGTAAGTGCGTGTAAGTACATGTAAGTGGGTATAAGTACGTATAAGTGCGTGTAAGTGCGTGTAAGTTCGTGTAAGTACGTGTTAGTATGTGTACATTCGTGTAAGTGCGTGTAAGTGCGTGTAAGTACGTGTAAGCGCGTGTAAGTGCATGTAAGTGCGTGTAAGTGCGTATAAGTGTGTGTAAGTGCGTGTAATTGCGTATAAGAGCGTGTAAGTGTGTGTAAGTGCATGTAAGTGCGTGTAAGTGCGTGTAAGTGTGTGTAAGTGCGTGTAATTGCGTATAAGAGCGTGTAAGTGTGTGTAAGTGTGTATAAGTGCTCGTAAGTATGTGTAAGTGCGTGTAAGTGTGTGTAAGTTTGTGTAAGTACGTGTAAGTGTTTGTAAGTACGTGTAAGTGCATGTAAGTGCGTGTAAGTGCGTGTAAGTACGTGTAAGTGCGTGTAAATGCATGTAAGTGTGTGTAAGTGCGTGTAAGTGCATGCAGGTGCGTGTAAGTGTGTATAAGTGCACGTAAGTTCGTATAGGTGTGTGTAAGTACATGTAAGTGCGTGTAAGCATGTGTAAGTGCGTGTAAGTGCGTGTATATGGATGTAAGTTCGTGTAAGAGCATGTAAGTGTGTGTAAGTACGTATAAGTGTGTGTAAATGTGTGTAAGTTTGTGTAAGTGCGTATAAGTGTGTGTAAGTGTGTGTAAGTTTGTGTAAGTGTGTGCAAGTGCGTGTAAGTGAGTGTAAGTATGTGTAAGTGTGTGTAAGTGCGTGTAAGTGTGTGTAAGTGCGTGTAAGGGCGTGTAAGTATGTATAAGTGTGTGTAAGTACTCATAAGTATATGTAGTGGTGTGGTAGTGCGTGTAAGTTTGTGTAAGTACGTGTAAGTGTGTGTAAGTGCGTGTAAGGGCGTGTAAGTATGTATAAGTGTGTGTAAGTACTCATAAGTATATGTAGTGGTGTGGTAGTGCGTGTAAGTTTGTGTAAGTACGTGTAAGTGTGTATAAGTGCGTGTAAGTACGTGTAAGTGCATGTAAGTGCGTGTAAGTGTGTGTAAGTGCGTATACATGCGTGTAAGTGTGTGTAAGTGCGTGTAAGTGCATGTAGGTGCGTGTAAGTGTGTGTAAGTGCACGTACGTTCGTGTACGTGCGGGTAAGTATGTGTAAGTGCGTGTAAGTACGTGTAAGTGTGTGTAAGTGCGTGTAAGTGCATGTGAATGGATGTAAGTTTGTGTAAGAGCGTGTAAGTACGTGTATGTGCGTGTAGGTGTGTGTAAGTGTGTGTAAGTGCGTGAAAGTGCGTGTAAGTGTATGTAAGTGCGTGTAAGTGCATGTAAGTGCGTGTAAGTGCGTGTAAGTGTGTGTAAGTGTGTGTAAGTGCGTGTAAGTGCATGTAAGTACGTGTCAGTGCGTGTAAGTGCGTGTAAGTGTGTGTAAGTGTGTGTAAGTGCGTGTAAGTGCATGTAAGTACGTGTCAGTGCGTGTAAGTGGGTGTAAGTGCGTGTAAGTGCAAGTAAGTACGTGTAAATGTGTGTAAGTGTGTGTAAGTGCGTGTAAGTGCGTGTAAGTACGTGTAAGTGCGTGTAAGTGCGTGTGAGTGCGTATAAGTACGTGTAAGTTCGTGTTGTTATAAGCTATGATCGTTGAATGTCACAAAATAGATGCGAGACAGCGCAGAACCAATTGCAGAATCAGTGAAGATCAACACAGGCTCACGCAGCCAGATCTACACACTGCAATGAGAGAGAGGAAGGAAGTCTCTTTCGTAAACTCCAAGTACTAGGTACAGATCACCTACAATCTAGGTAGACTAGAATAGAATAAAAGAGGAGAATGAGCCAGGCTAAGTACCTCGCTTGTCTTCGTTGCTACTCGTCTCGCTCTGCTGAACAGTGGTGCCGTCCGCAGCTGCCGTCTTCAAAACTGCCGGCTTCGCTCGGCTCTTGTTTGGGTATTGTTTGGATGTTTTCGCTTCCGGTAGATGACCACCACTTGAACGTGGTGTTGACTCTCAAATGTTCTCCCTGGTACCTGTGTGTATATATTCATTAGTCGTCGGCCGTAGATCGTCCATCGGACGGTGGCTGTATCATCAACTACTCGATAGATATCGATCGGTTATGCTCCCCCCCTGATGTCCGAACCCTGCCGTTACTCTTCTTTATGCGGACGGACAGTCCGGTCACTTGTGGCTCAACTTCTGCTAAGGGTGCCACGTCGGCCTCCTGCTTAGGTACCACCCAAGCTTCCGCAACACCGAACCACTTGAAGTAAGTACACAATAATCCACTGGATATATGTCACGCGTCATCACTACACTTATCGAAATACAGGTACATCAGTGGGCAGGGGAGGCACGGCAATGTCCTCTCTCCTGACCCCGGGCACGGGTAGTCGATAGGGTAGAGTAGGTCACGGAGGGGCAGGGGAGAGGTGTCAGTACCTCTCCCCTGCCTCTCTGTGGTTTTTGCCTTTTTTGTGAAACTCATTTCCAACAATCCCCCCTGTGAGTTTCAAGCCGAAAAAGAAAATAAAAAAAATAACTACTGCTCCTCCTTCTTGTGTTGTTTGTTCGTTCCATTCTCTCTTGTCCCTCAGCCTCTCATCCACGGTCTCATCTTTATAGTTGAGTGAGCCGGGTCACAGAAAACTATTCGCTCACACTCCCTCACATCTTCATGTATGGTTTGCTTTGAGACGAAAGAAGAGTCCCCCCTGCAAAGCTCAGTCATCCTCCCTGGTCCAATCCTCGCATTGGGTGGCCAGGGTTACAAGGTTCATACACATTCTTAGTCCATGATCAGGCCGATGGTGCTGCACAGTGTTTCATGCTGGCGACCATCCAGTGCTGTTGTGAACATATCGGCAGCCTGTTGCTTTGTGCTGACATACTCAAGATGCACATCTCCTTCTGCCACAGCATCTCGCACATAGTGGTATTGTCTTCTGACATGCTTTGTGCAATCATGGAGTACGGGGTCCTCGCTGAGCGCGATCGTTCCTTCATTGTCGCAGAAGATCATGGCTGGTTCCATCTCGCTGAACCCCAATTCTTCCAGCAACATGCGTAACCAGACAGCTTCCCTGGTTGCCTCACTTGCAGTGATGTATTCCGCCTCGGTAGACGACAAGGCCTTCACAGATTGTTTTTTTGAACGCCAGCTCACGGGTCCTCCAATGAGCATAAAAACATATCCAGAAGTAGATTTGCTGGTGCTCTTGTCACCTGATAAATCTGCATCACAGAATCCAACCAAGCAAACCGCTCCCTGTGGAGTGTACCAAATCTTTTGCTCTGAGTTGCATTTCAGGTATTTGATGCACCTCTTTGCAGCAGTTACGTGATTGACTGTCGGGTTTTTGCATCCCTGACTTAGCAGCCCGACTACATAGGAAAGATCTGGCCTTGTCCCAACGCTGGCGTACATCACGGAACCAACCAAGCTGGGAAACAGCTTAGTGTTCTTGGAATCAGCGAGGAGGTCAACTGTCACAGGCTTGGTCAAGCCATGATCCACGGGAAGTGGAGTCCCTGTAGGGTGAGGCTGACTCAGGCCAAATTTGTCGGCCATACGGGAGATGTAGGTGCTTTGCGATAGTGTGACCTCCGACGGATCGCGGCAGTGGTGAATCTGGATCCCAAGATAGAACTGGACAGGGCCCATGTCGCTCATTTCAAGGGTTGCTGACAGGGCCTGTTTGAATGAAGCGATGATAACCAGGGAGCGCCCAAACAGGATAAGGTTGTCGACGTATAGGATGACACTGAGGTTGTCGATGCCGTCCTGGTAGTAAACAGAGTGGTCACTTTGGAGACATTTGAGGCCTTGTTCCATTGACGAGGGGCCTGTTTGAGGCCATAGAGGACTTTGAGCAGACGGCAAACCTTGTTTTCCCCCCCGGCTGCACAAAGCCCTCAGGCTGAGACATGTACACCACCTCCTCCAAATCGCCGTTGAGGAAAGCGGACTTCATGTCCATTTGGTGGGGGTACCACTGCTGCTCAGCCGCCAGGGCCAGGATAACACGAATGGAGCTGTACTTGGCAACAGGGGCAAATGAATCGCTGTAATTGACCCCTTGAACCTGGCTGTAGCCGCGCGCCACCACGCGCGCCTTGTACCTGTCGGGCGCACCGTGAACGTCAAGCTTGCGCTTGAACACCCATTTGCAGGAGACAATGGGGGCACCAGGAGGAAGGTCGACCAGATCCCAGGTGCGTTGTTTTTGCAGCTGCTCAAACTCGCTGACAGCTGTGGCATGCCAATCCGTAGTCAGGACGGCTCATGGCGTCCTTGTAGCTGACCGGGTCAACAGCCTGAACAACAAGGGCCAGGTCCTGCAAAGGGTCGAAGGGAGATGGAGGAGAAGAATTGGGTGAAGGAAGACTGGAAGGCGTAGCCGCCGAGGCCATAGACGAGCGGGGAGAGAACAGGGCAGCAAGAGCACGGAGCTTGGCGACGCGTGCAGAGCGGCGTGGTGGGTCATCAGGGCGCCAGCAAGAGGGCCAGGTTGGACGGCGAAGAGCTGGAGGTGGAGGAGGTGGAGGTGGCGGAGGGGGTGGCGCATCCACGGGGCCGTTGTCAGCTGCAGGAATGATAGGAAGAAGAACACCAGCATGCTCGTCCTGATCATGTTCGACTGGATGCTGAGGAGGAAGTGCAGGTTGGGAGTCAAGAGGAATGATATGAAGAGGAGGTGGCTCAGAGGCAGCCGCGGTGCGATCCCGCAATGTTTTATCGAACGTGGCACTACGGCTCCGAACAATTTGTCGAGCCGTTGGGTCCCAGAGACGGTATGACTGGCTGTTGTCGTCGTAGCCCACGAGGATGCCTTTCTTGGTGTGGGAGCCCAGTTTGTCGCGGGCTGATGGTGTGACCCAGGCATAGGCCGTACTGCGAAAGACTTTTAGATGGCCAACCTTGGGCTTACGGCCTGTCCAAGCTTCGTATGGAGTGCTTGTGCCTTTGAGGCGTTTGCACGTAAGTCTGTTGAGGAGATAGCCTGCAGTATTGACCGCTTCGGTCCAAAAACCAGAGGGCANGAGAGAGCATCGTGTTGGACAGGTGGAGCAGGTGTGGAGCCCACTGCTGCCAGGGCAACTTCTGTAGTTCCTTCATCAGCTTCGGTGTCCAGTGTTGGTAAAATGGTAAGGTTGCCTTCCCTCTTGGCCTCCGCCACGATTTTGCCACCCTTGGCATAGATTCTGTAGCTTTTTTCTGCCTCAAAAATAGCTCGACAGCCTTTGTCCTTACGTCTGGTAACAGATAGAAGATTTGCTGCAAGTTCTGGCACGAATAGGACATCAGAAAAAATACGGGAGGCCACTTTGCCTTCAGAGGAGATAGAGACTCGTACTGTCCCAGCAGCGATGGCAGGGATGATGCGGCCATCACCAAGTCGCACTGGCTTGGGTTTTTTGAACTCTTTAAAATCCACAAACCAAGTGCAGTTGCAGGTCATGTGGCGGGTGCTGCCAGAAACAAGAATCCAGGCAAGAATGCCTGCGGCAAGGAGAAAGGCACTGTCAATGGAGCACAACGCCAGTTCTTCCATGATGAAGTCAGTAGTGTTGGATGGTGATTGCTGGTTTGAAGTTAACAGGGATGGAGCTGTTGGTGTGTCATCAACAGAGGGGATGAAGTTGATTGCCGTGTTGCTTGTCCCACTGGTTTGATGTCCAATAGCCTCCATTTGATGCATGAGTTGTGACCATCCTTGAAACATCTGCGTCATCATTTGCTGCAAATTTCTAATAAGACTTGAGTCTACTTGTGCTGATGAAGGTTCAGTAGTGAGAAGCGCATGTTGGGGAGCTGGGAAGCGCGGTCGTTGCGGTTTGTCGCAATATCTGTTCAAGTGTCCAAACTGCTGGCAATTCCAGCATTTTACATATTCAAAGCCTTTGCTGCCTGGTGCACCAGGTGGGATAATGCCGCTTTGAGAGTGAAGCCGCTGAGGAGGTTGTGAAGNCGTTCAAGGGTTAGTTCGTATGCTCCAACTGGTGCTGGTGCTTGTGCTGGTACTGTTGGAGCTCCTTGATTTGCATTAGCTCCTGCTTGTCCTCCTGGAGCTGGTAGGAGTCTGGCTGCTTCAAGAGTTTGTAGCCTTGAATCAAAGGTTGCCCCTTGTTCTTGAAATGCCAGGAGTTGTTCAAATGTTGTGTCAAATCTGGTGGGTAGACTGGCAAACAACCGTAGTACGACCACCTTTTCAGATAGCGCCTGTCCCATGGACTTGGTTCTTTCAACAAGCTGCTTCAAATGTGTCACGTGGTCCTCCAGTCTGGTGGTGTCACTCATCTTCAGCTCACAGAACTGAATGAACAGGTTATGAAGTTCGGAGTCGCTGACTTTGTGATAACGCTGTCTTAAGGAAATCCATGCGATCCTTGGATTCAAAGTATCGTTGTTGTCTTTGATCAAAAATGTCAGTCTGTCTGAAAGTTGCATGGCCAGAATAGCGAAGGCCTGATCGCAGCGTCTCTTCCATTGTCATTTCTCTTCAGCAGTTGCGTTTGCAGCAAGAGTTTCTTCAGGGGGATCTGAATCAACTCCCCATAATCCTTTGGCTAGAAACACCATCTTCATGTTGAATACGAATTCGTTGTAGTCTGCTCCGTCAAATGGCTGTATCTTGAAGTGATCACCCATGACGCCTCCACTGATGCTCGCCATGGCTTCTGTTGTTGTCGTTAGATGGTAGGGAATAGCGCAACCAGTCTGCAAAGTGTTTTGCGCCACACCTGCTCTGATACCACTTGTTGTAAGCTATGATCGTTGAATGTCACAAAACAGATGCGAGACAGTGCAGAACCAATTGTAGAATCAGTGAAGATCAACACAGGCTCACTCAGCCAGATCTACACACTGCAATGAGAGAGGAAGGAAGTCTCTTTCATAAACTCCAAGTACTGGGTGCAAAGCACCTACAATCTAGGTGGACTAGAATAGAATAAAAGAGGAGAATGAGCCAGGCTAAATACCTCGCTCGTCTTCGCTGCTGCTCGTCTCGCTCTGCTGAAGAGTGGTGCCGTCCGCAGCTGCCGTCTTCAAAACTACCGGCTTCGCTCGGCTGTTGTTTGGGTATTGTTTGGATGTTTTCGCTTCCGGTAGATGACCACCGCTTGAACGTGGTCTTGACTCTCAAATGTTATCCCTGGTACCTCTGTGTATATATTCATTAGTCGTCGGCCGTAGATCGTCCATTGGACGGTGGCCGTATCATCAACCGCTCGATAGATATCGATCGGTTATGCTCCCCCCCTGATGTCCAAACCCTGCCGTTACTCTTCTTTCTGCGGACGGACAGTCCGGTCACTTGTGGCTCAACTTCTGCCGAGTGTGCCACGTCGGCCTCCTGCTTAGGTACCACCCAAGCTTCCGCAACACCGAACCACTTGAAGTAAGTACGCAATAATCCACTGGATATATGTCACGCGTCATCACTACACTTATCGAAATACAGGTACATCAGTGGGCAGGGGAGGCACGGCAATGTCCTCTCTCCTGACCCCGGGCACGGGTAGTTGATAGGGCAGAGTAGGTCACGGAGGGGCAGGCAAGAGGTGCCAGTACCTCTCCCCTGCCTCTCTGTGGTTTTTGCCTTTTTTGTGAAATTCATATCCAACACGTGTAAGTGTGTGTAAGTGCGTGTAAGTGTGTGTAAGTGTGTGTAAGTGCGTGTAAGTGCGGTTTAAGTTCGTGTAAGCACGTGTAAGTGCGTGTAAGTGCGTCTCAGTGCGTGTAAGTGTGGTTTAAGTGCGTTTAATTTCGTGTAAGTTCGTGTAAGTGTGTGTAAGTGCCTGTAAGTGTGTGTAAGTGTGTGTAAGTGCGTGTAAGTGTACGTAAGTGCGTGTAAGTGCATGTAAGTGTGTGTAAGTGTGTGTAAGTGCGTGTAAGTGTACGTAAGTGCGTGTAAGTGCATGTAAGTACGTGTAAGTGCATGTAAGTGCGTGTTAGTGCGTGTAAGTGCGTGTAAGTGCATGTAAGTGTGTGTAGGTGCGTGTAATTTTGTGTAAGAGCGTATAAGTGCATGTTAGTGCGTATAAGTGCGTGTAAGTGCGTGTAAGTGCATGTACGTGTGTGTAAGTGTGTGTAAGTGCGTGTACGTGAGTATAAGTGCGTCTAAGTGTGTGTATGTTTGTGCAAGTGCGTGTAAGTGCGTGTAAGTGCGTGTAAGTGCGTGTCAGTGCGTGTAAGTGTGTGTAAGTGCGTGTAAGTGCATGTACGTACGTGTAAGTGCGTGTACATGTGTGTAAGTGTGTGTCAGTGCGTATAAGTGCAGTATAAGTACGTGTATTTTTTTGTAAGTTCGTGTAAGTGCGTGTAAGTATGTGTAAGTGCGTCTAAGTACGTGTACGTGCGTGTAAATGCATGTAAGTGCGTGTAAGTGTGTGTTAGTGCATGTAAGTGCGTGTAAGTGGGTATAGGTGTGTGTCATTTTCTGTAAGTGCGTGTAAATGCGTGTTAGTGTGAGTAAGTGCATGTAAGTACATGTAAGTGCATGTAAGTATGTGTAAGTGTGTGTAAGTGCGTATAAGTGCGTGAAAGAGCGTCTAAGTGCGTGTAAGTTCATGTAAGTGCGTGTAAGTGCGTGTACGTTTGTATAAGTGTGTGTAAGTACGTGTAAGTGTGTGTAAGTGCATGTAAGTGCATGTAAGTGCATTTAAGTACGTGTAAGTGGGTATAAGTGCGTGTAAGTACGTGTAAGTTCGTGTAAGTACGTGTTAGTGTGTGTACGTTCGTGTAAGTGTGTGTACGTACATATAAGTGGGTGTAAGCGTGTGTAAGTTTGTGTAAGTGTGTTTAAGTGCGTGTAAGTGCGTGTAAGTGCGTATAAGTGCGTGTAAGTACGTGTAAGTGCGTGTATGTACGTATAAGAGCGTGTAAGTGCGTGTAAGTGTGTATAAGTACTTGTAAGTATGTGTAAGTGCGTGTAAGTGCCTGTAAGTTTGTGTAAGTGCGTGTAAGTGTGTGTAAGTGTGTGTAAGTGCGTGTAAGTGCGTATAAGTGCGTGTAAGTACGTGTAAGTGCGTGTATGTGCGTATAAGTGCGTGTAAGTGCGTGTAAGTGCGTGTAAGTGCGTATAAGTGCGTGTAAGTACGTGTAAGTGCGTGTATGTACGTATAAGAGCGTGTAAGTGCGTGTAAGTGTGTATAAGTACTTGTAAGTATGTGTAAGTGCGTGTAAGTGCCTGTAAGTTTGTGTAAGTGCGTGTAAGTGTGTGTAAGTGTATGTAAGTGCGTGTAAGTGTGTGTAAGTACGTGTAAGTACGTGTAAATGCGTGTAAGTGTGCGTATGTGCGTGAAAGTGTATGCAGGTGCGTATAAGTGTGTATAAGTGTACGTAAGTTCGTGTAGGTGTGTGTAAGTACGTGTAAGTGTGTATAAGTATGTGTAAGTGCCTGTAAGTACGTGTAAGTGCGTGTATATGGATGTAAGTTTGTGTAAGAGCGTGTAAGTACGTGTAAGTACATGTAAGTGTGTGTAAATGCGTGTAAGTTTGTGTAAGTGTGTGTAAGTGTGTGTAAGCGCATGTAAGTTTGTGTAAGTGCGTGTAAGTGTGTGTAAGTGTGTGTAAGTGTGTGTAAGTGCGTGTAAGTACGTGTAAGTGCGTGTAAGTGCGTCTAAGAGCGTGTAAGTGCATGTAAGTGTGTGTAAGTACTCGTAAGTACGTGTAAGTGTATGTAAGTGCGTGTAAGTTTGTGTAAGTGCGTGTAAGTGTGTGTAAGTACGTGTAAGTGCGTGTAAGTGTGTGTAAGTGCGTGTAAGTACGTGTAAGTACGTGTAAATGTGTGTAAGTGTGTTTTAGTGCGTATAAGTGCATGCAGGTGCGTGTAAGTGTGTGTAAGTGCACGTAAAGTTGTGTAGGTACGGGTAAGTATGTGTAAGTGCGTGTAAGTATGTTTAAGTGTGTGTAAGTGCATGTAAGTACGTATAAATGGATATAAGTTTGTGTAAGAGCGTGTAAGTGCATATAAGTGCATGTAAGTGTGTGTAAGTGCGTGTAAGTGCGTATAAATATGTGTAAGTGTGTGTAAGTGGGGGTAAGTACGTGTAAGTACGTGTAAGTATGTGTAAGTTTGTGTAAGTGTGTGTAAGTGCGTGTAAGTGCATGTAAGTATGTGTAAGTGCGTGTAAGTGGGTGTAAGTGCGTGTAAGTGCAAGAAAGTGCGTGTAAATGCATGTAAATGCGTGTAAGTGCGTGTAAATGCGTATAAGTACGTGTAAGTCCATGAGGCATGTAAGTGCGTGTAAGTACGTGTAAGTTCGTGTAAGTGTGTGTAAGTGCATGTAAGTGCGTGTAAGTGTGTGTAAGTGTGTGTAAGTGCGGTTTAAGTTCGTGTAAGTGCGTGTAAGTGCGTGTAAGTGCGTGTAAGTACGTGTAAGTTCGTGTAAGTGTGTGTAAGTGCATGTAAGTGCGTGTAAGTGTGTGTAAGTGTGTGTAAGTGCGGTTTAAGTTCGTGTAAGTGCGTGTAAGTGCGTGTAAGTGCTTGTCAGTGTGTGTAAGTGCGGTTTAAGAGCATTAATTTTGAATACGTTTGTGTAAGTGTGTGTAAGTGCCTGTACGTGTGTGTAAGTGTGTGTAAGTACGTGTAAGTGCACGTAAGTGCGTGTAAGTGCGTATAAGTGCGTGCAAGTGCATGTAAGTGTGTGTAAGTACGTGTAAGTGCACGTAAGTGCGTGTAAGTGCGTATAAGTGCGTGCAAGTGCATGTAAGTGCGTGTTAGTGCGTGTAAGTGCGTGTAAGTATGTGTAAGTACGTGTAGGTGCATGTAATTTTGTGTAAGTGCGTATAAGTGCATGTTAGTGCGTATAAGTGCGTGTAAGTACGTGTACATGCGTGTAAGTGTGTGTAAGTGCGTGTATGTGCGTATAAGTGTGTCTAAGTGTGTGTACGTTTGTGCAAGTACGTGTAAGTGTGTGTAAGTTCGTGTAAGTGCGTGTACGTGTGTGTAAGTGCGTGTAAGTGCGTGTAAGTGCGTGTAAGTGCGTGTAAGTACGTGTAAGTGCAGTTTAAGTTTGTGTAAGTGCGTGTAGTGTGTAAGTGCGTGTAAGTGCATGTAAGTACGTGTAAGTATGTGTAAGTACGTGTAAGTGCAAGTAAGTGCGTGTAAGTATGTGTAAGTCCATGTAAGCACGAGTAAGTGCGTGTAAGTACGTGTAAGTATGTGTTAGTGGGTGTAAGTGCGTGTAAGTGCAAGTAAGTGCGTGTAAGTATGTGTAAGTCCATGTAAGCACGAGTAAGTGCGTGTAAGTACGTGTAAGTATGTGTTAGTGGGTGTAAGTGCGTGTAAGTGCAAGTAAGTGCGTATAAGTTTGTATAAGTATGTGTAAGTGCGTGTAAGTGCGTGTAAGTGTGTGTAAGTATGTATAAGTGCGTGTAAGTGTGTGTAGGTGCGTGTAAGTACGTGTACGTTTGTGTAAGTGCGTATAACTGTGTGTAAGTACGTGTAAGTGTGTGTAAGTGCGTGTAAGTGCGGTTTAAGTTTGTATAAGTGCATGTAAGTGCATGTAAGTGCGTGTAAGTGCGTGTAAGTGTGTGTAATTGCGTATAAGTGCGTGTAAGTGCGTGTCAGTGTGTATAAGTGCGTTTAAGTACGTGTAAGTACGTGTAGGTACGTGTAATTTCGTGTAAGTACGTGTAAGTACGTGTTAGTGCGTGTAAGTGCATGTACATACGTGTAAGTGTGTGTAAGTGCGTGTAAGTGTGTGTAAGTGTGTGTAAGTGCGTGTAAGTGCATCTAAGTACGTATAAGTTCATGCAAATGCATGTAAGTACGTGTAAGTTTGTGTAAGAGTGTGTTAGTGTGTGTAAGTGTGTGTAAGTGCGTGTAAGTGCATGTAAGAGCGTATAAGTGCGTGTAAGTGCGTGGAAGTGCGTGTAAGTGCTTGTTAGTACGTGTAAGTGTGTGTAAGTACGTGTAAGTGCGTGTAGGTGTGTGTAATTTTGTTTAAGTGCGTATAAGTGCGTGTTATTGCGTATAAGTACGTGTAAGTGCGTGTATGTGCGTATAAGTGCGTGTTATTGCGTATAAGTACGTGTAAGTGCGTGTATGTGCGTGTACGTGCGTGTAAGTGTGTATAAGTGCGTGTACGTGCGTATAAGTGCGTCTAAGTGTGTGTAAGTTTATGCAAGTGCGTGTAAGTGTGTGTAAGTTCGTGTAAGTGTGTATAAGTACGTATAAGTACTTGTAAGTGCGTGTAAGTGCGTGTAGGTGCGTGTAAGTGCGTGTAAGTGCAGTTTAAGTTTGTGTAAGTGCTTGTAAGTACGTGTAGGTTTGTGTAAGTGCGTGTAAGTGCGTGTAAGTGCATGTAAGTACGTATAAGTACGTGTAAGTACGTGTAAGTGCAAGTAAGTGCGTGTAAAAATGTGTAAGTGCATGTAAGTACGTGTAAGTGCAAGTAAGTGCGTGTAAAAATGTGTAAGTGCATGTAAGCACGAGTAAGTTTGTGTAAGTACGTGTAAGTGCGTGTTAGTGGGTTTAAGTGCGTGTAAGTGCAAGTAAGTACGTGTAAGTTCGTATAAGTGCGTGTAAGTGCGTGTAAGTGCGTGTAAGTGTGTGTAAGTACATGGAAGTACGTGTAAGTGCGTGTAAGTGCGTGTAAGTACGTGTACGTTTGTGTAAGTGCGTGTAACTGTGTGTAAGTGCGTATAAGTGTGTGTAAGTGCGTGTAAGTACGGTTTAAGTTCGTGTAAGTGCGTATAAGTACATGTAAGTGCGTGTAAGTGTGTGTAAGTGCTTATAAGTGCGTGTAAGTGCGTATCAGTGTGTGTAAGTACGTGTAAGTGCGTGTAAGTGCGTGTAGGTGCGTGTAATCTCATGTAAGTGTGTGTAAGTGCGTGTTAGTACGTGTAAGTGCATGTACGTACGTGTGAGTGCGTGTAAGTACGTGTAAGTATGTGTAAGTACGTGTAAGTGCGTATAAGTGAATCTAAGTGCGTGTAAGTTTGTGCAAGTGCGTGTAAGTGCCTGTAAGTTCATGTAAGTGTGTGTAAGTGTGTGTAAGTGCGTGTAAGTGCGTGTTAGTGCATGTAAGTGCGTGTAAGTGCCTGTAAGTTCATGTAAGTGTGTGTAAGTGTGTGTAAGTGCGTGTAAGTGCGTGTTAGTGCATGTAAGTGCGTGTAAGTACGTGTAAGTTCGTGTAAGTGTGTGTTAGTGCGTGTATATTTGTGTAAGTACGTGTAAGTACGTGTAAGTACGTGTAAGTGAGTGTAAGTGCGTGTAAGTGCGTGTAAGTTTGCGTAAGTGCGTGTAAGTACGTGTAAGTGCGTGAAAGTGTGTGTAAATGCGTGTAAGTGTGTGTAAATGCTTGGAAGTGCGTGTAAGTGTATGTAAGTGCTTGTAAGTGCGTGTAAGTTAGTGTGAGTGCGTGTAAGTGCGTGTAAGTTTGTGTAAGTGCGTGTAAGTGCGTGTAAGTGCGTACAAGTACGTGTAAGTGCATGTAAGTACGTGTAAGTGCGTGTAAGTGCGTGTAAGTGCGTACAAGTACGTGTAAGTGCATGTAAGTACGTGTAAGTGCGTGTAAGTGCGTGTAAATGCGTGGAAGTGTGTGTAAGTGCGTGTAAGTGCATGTAGGTATGTATAAGTGCATGTAAGTGTACGTACGTTTGTGTGGGTGCGTATTTGTACGTGTAAGTGCGTGTAAGTATGTATAAGTGCGTATAAGTGTGTGTAAGTGGATATAAGTTCATGTAAGAGCGTGTAAGTGCGTGTAAGTGCGTGTAAGTGTTTATAAATGTGTGTAAGATTGTGTAAGTGCGTGTAAGTGTGTGTAAGTGCTTGTAAGTGTGTTTAAGTGCGTATAAGTACCTGTAAGTGCGTGTAAGTACATGTAAGTGCGTGTAAGTGTATAAGTGCGTGTAAGTGCGTGTTTGTGCATGTAAGTACGTGTAAGTGTGGGTAAGTGCCTATACGTTTGTGTAAGTACGTGTAAGCATGTGTAAGTACGAGTTCGTACGTGTAAGTGTGTGTAAGTGTGTGTAAGTGTGCGTAAGTGCGTGTAAGTGCGTGTATGTGTGTGTAAGTGTGTGTAAGGGTATGTAAGTCCATGTAAGTACGTGTAAGTGCGTGAAAGTGTATGTAAGTGCGTGTAAGTGCGTGTAAGTACGTGTGAATGCGTGTAAGTTTGTGTTTGTGTATGTGCGTGAAAGGGTGTGTAAGTGTGTGTAAGTATGTGTAAGTGCGTACAAGTGTGTGTCAATGCGTGTAAGTGTGTGTAAGTGCGTGTATATATGTATAAGTGCGTATAAGTGCGTATAAGTGTGTGTAAGTATGTGTAAGTGCGTGTAAGTACGTGTAAGTGTGTACAAGTGCGTGTACTTGCGTGTAAGTGTGTGTAAGTGTGTGTAAGTGTGTGTACGTTCGCGTAAGTGCGTGTAAGTGCATGTAAGTGTGTGTAAGTGTGTAAGTGCGTGTAAGTGCGTATTAGTGCGTGTAAGTATGTGTAAGTACGTGCAAGTTTGTATAAGTGCATGTAAGTTCGTGTAAGTGCGTGTAGGCATGTATAAGTGCGACTCCGTGCGTGTAAGTGTGTGTAAGTACGTGTAAGTGCATGTAAGTGCGTATAAGTTCATGTAAGTGCGTGTAAGTGCATATAAGTGTATATAAGTGCGTGTAAGTGCGTGTAAGTGCGTGTAAGTACGTGTAAGTGTGTGTAAGTATGTGCTAGTGCGTGTAAGTGCATGTAAGTGCGTGTAAGTGGGTGTAAGTATGTGTAAGTACGTATAAGTGTGTGTCAGTGCGTGATAGTACGTGTAAGTGTGTGTAAGTACGTGTATTTATGTGTAAGTGCGTGTAAGTACGTGTAAGTACGTGTAAGTGCGTGTAAGTGCGTGTACGTTCGTGTAAGTATGTGTAAGTGCGTGTAAGTACGTGTACATTTGTATAAGTGTGTGTAAGTGTGTGTAAGTATGTTTAAGTATGTGTTAGTGCGTATAAGTACGTGTAAGTGCGTGTAAGTGCGTGTAAGTGTGTGTAAGTACATGTAAGTTTGTTAAAGTGCGTGTAAGTTCGTGTAAGTGTGTGTAAGTGCGTGTAAGTACGTGTAAGTGCGTGTAAGTGCGTGTAAGTGCGTGTAAGTGCGTGTAAGTGCGTGTAAGTGCGTGTAAGTGCGTGTAAGTGCGTGTAAGTACGTGTAAGTGCGTGTAAGTGCGTGTACGTGCGTGTAAGTATGTGTAAGTGCGTGTAAGTACGTGTACATTTGTATAAGTGTGTGTAAGTGTGTGTAAGTATGTGTAAGTATGTGTTAGTGCGTATAAGTACGTGTAAGTGCGTGTAAGTGCGTGTACGTGCGTGTAAGTATGTGTAAGTGCGTGTAAGTACGTGTACATTTGTATAAGTGTGTGTAAGTGTGTGTAAGTATGTGTAAGTGTGTGTTAGTGCGTGTAAGTACGTGTAAGTGCGTGTAAGTGCGTATACGTACGTGTAAGTGCGTGTAAGTGTGTGCAAGAGCGTGTAAGTGTGTGTAAGTGCGTGTAAGTACGTATAAGTGTGTGTCAGTGTGTGCAAGAGTGTGTAAGTGTGTGTAAGTGCGTGTAATTACAAGTAAGTCCGTGTAAGTACGTCTAAGTGTGAGTACATGTGTGTAAGTGCGTGAAAGTGAGTATAAGTGTGTGGAAGTGAGTGTTAGTGCGTAAAAGTGCGTGTAAGTATGTATAAGTTCGTGTAAGTGCGTGTAAGTATGTGTAAGTGCGTCTAAGTGTGTGTAAGTGTGTGTAAGTGAGTATAACTGTAGTTTAAGTTCATGTAAGTGCGTGTAAGTGCGTATACGTACGTGTAAGTGCGTGTAAGTGTGTGCAAGTGCATGCAAGTGTGTGTAAGTACGTGTAGGTGTGTGTAACTTGGTGTAAGTGCGTGTAAGTACGTGTAAGTATATGTAAGTGCGTGTAAGTGCGTGTAAGTGTGTGCAAGTGCATGCAAGTATGTACAATTGCGTGTAAGTACGTGTAAGTACGTGTAAGTGTGTGTAAGTGCGTGAAAGTGTGTGTAAGTGCTCGTAAGCGTGTATAAGTGTATGTAAGTGTGTGTAAGTGCGTGTAAGTTCGTGTAAGTATGTGTGAGTGCGTGTAAGTGCGTGTATGTACATGTAAGTGCATGTAAGTGCGTGTAAGTGCGTGTAAGTATGTCTAAGTGTGTGTAAATGAGTGTATGTGCGTGTAAGTGCATTTAAGTGCATCTAGGTGCGTGTAAGTGCATGTACGTTTGTGTAGGTGGGTGTAAGTACGTGTAAGTGCGTGTAAGTATGTGTAAGTGCGTGTAAGTGTGTGTAAGTGTGTGTTAGTGCGTGTAAGTACGTGTAAGTTGATGAAAGTTTGTTTAAGAGCGTGTAAATGTTTATAAGTGCGTGTACGTGAGTGTAAGTGCGTGTAAGTGCGTGTAAGTGTGTGTAAGTGCGTGTAAGTGCGTGTAAGTGCGTGTAAGTGCGTGTAAGTGTGTGTAAGTGTGTGTAAGTGCGTGTAAGTGCGTGTAAGTTTGTGCAAGTGCGTGTAAGTGCATGAAAGTGCGTGTAAGTGCGTGTAAGTGCGTGTAAGTATATGTAAGTGCGTGTAGGTGCTTGTCAGTATGTGTAAGTGCGTGTAAGTATGTCTGTTCGTGTAAGTATGTGTTGGTGCGTGTAAGTACGTGTAAGTATGTGTAAGTGCGTATAATTACGTGTCAGTGCGTGTAAGTGCGTGTAAGTGTGTGTATGTACATATAAGTGCGTGTAAGTGCGTGTAAGTACGTGTAAGTACATGTAAGTGCGTGTCAGTACGTGTAAGTGTGTGTAAGTACGTGTAAGTGCGTATAAGTGTGTGTAAGTGCGTGTAAGTTCGTGTAAGTGTGTGTAAGTGGGTGTAAGTGTGTGTAAGTATGTGTAAGTGCGTGTAAGTGCATGTAAGTACGTGTAAGTACGTGTATGTGTGTGTAAGTGTGTGTAAGTTTGTGTAAGTGTGTGTAAGTTCGTGTAAGTGCGTGTAAGTGCGCGTAAGTGTGTGTAAGTGCATGTAAATGCGTGTAAGTGCGTGTAAGTGCGTATAAGTATGTGTAAGTGCATGTAAGTATGTGTAAGTGCATATAAGTACATGTAAGTGCATGTAAGTGCGTGTAAGTACGTGTAAGTGCGTGTAAGTACGTATAAGTATGTGTAAGTGTATGTAAGTATGTGTAAGTGCATATAAGTACATGTAAGTGCATGTAAGTGCGTGTAAGTGCGTGTAAGTGCGCGTAAGTGTGTGTAAGTGCATGTAAATGCGTGTAAGTGCGTGTAAGTGCGTATAAGTATGTGTAAGTGCATGTAAGTATGTGTAAGTGCATATAAGTACATGTAAGGGCATGTAAGTGTGTGTAAGTGTGTGTAAGTGCGTGTAAGTGCGTGTAAGTTCGTGTAACTTTGTGTAAGTACGTGTAAGTGCGTGTAAGTACGTCTAAGTGTGTGTAAGTGCATGTAAGTACGTGTAAGTACGTGTAAGTGCATGTAAGTACGTGTAAGTGCGCATAAGTGTATGTAAGTATGGTTTATGTGGGTGTAATTTTGTCTAAGTTCGTGTAAATGCGTGTTAGTGTGTGTAAGTACGTGTACGTGCGTGTAAGTGCGTGTAGGTGCGTGTAAGTGCGTGTAAGTGCTTGTAAGTGTGTGTAAGTATGTGTAAGTACGTGTAGGTGCGTGCAAGTGCGTATAAGTGTGTATAAGTGCGTGAAAGTGCGTGTAAGTAAGTGTAAGTACGTGTACGTGTGTGGAAGTGTATGTAAGTATATGTAAATGCATGTAAGTGCGTGTAAGTACGTATAAGTTCGTAAAGTACGGTTTAAGTACGTGTAAGTTTGTATAAGTTCGTTTAAGTGTGTGTAAGTGTGTATGAGAGCGTGTAAGTATGTGTAAGTGCGTGGAAGTGCGTGTAGGTATGTGTAAGTGCGTATAGGTGTGTGTTAGTGCGTGTAAGTGCGTGTAAGTGCCTGTAAGTGTGTGCAAGTGCGTGTAAGTACGTGTAAGTGCGTGTAAGTACGTGTAAGTGTGTGTAAGTGTGTATAAGTGCGTACAAGTGCGAGTAAGTGCGTGTAAATTTATGTAAGTTTGTGTAAGTACGTGTAAGTGTGTGTACGTGCGTGTAAGTGCATGGAAGTGCATACAAGTGCGTGTAAGTGCGTGTAAGTGTGTGTAGGTGCGTGTAAGTACGTGTTAGTGCATGTAAGTACGTGTAAGTGTATGTAAGTGCTTGTAAGTATGTGTAAGTGCGTGTAAGTATGTGTAAGTGCATATACATGCGTGAAAGTACATGTAAGTGTATGTAAGTTCATATAAGTACGTGTAAGTTTGTGTAAGTGCGTTGAAGTGCGTGTAAGTACGTGTAAGTACGTGCAAGTGTGTGTAAGTGAATGTAAGTACAAGTAAGTGTGTATAAGTACGTGTAAGTGCGTGGATGTGCGTGTAAGTGTGTGTAAGTGCGTGTAAGTGCGGTTTAAGTGGGTCTAATTTCGTATAAGTTTGTGTAAATGTGTGTATGTCAGTTTAAGTTCGTGTAAGTGCGTGTCAGTGCGTGTAAGTACGTGTAAGTGTGTGTAAGTGTGTGTAAGTGCTTGTAAGCGCGTGTAAGTACGTATAAGTGCGTGGAAGTGCGTGTAAGTTTGTGTAAGTGTGTGTACATGCGTGTAAGCATGTGTAAGTGCATGTAAGTACGTGTAAGTATGTGTTAGTGTGTGTGAATACGTATAAGTGTATGTAAGTGCATGTAAGTACAAATAAGTGTGTGTAATTGCATATAAGTGCGTATAAGTGTGTGTAAGTATGTCTAAGTGCGTGTAAGTGCGTGTAAGTGCGTGTAAGTACGTGTACGTTTATGTAAGTGCGTGTAAGTGGGTATAAGTGCATCTAAGTGCGTATAAGTGTGGGTAAATGAGTGTAAGTGCAGTTTAAGTTCGTGTTAGTGTGTGTAAGTGTGTGTATGTGCGTGTACGTGCATGAAAGTGCGTGTGAGTGCGTGTAAGTAGGTGTAAGTGCATGTAAGTGTGTGCAAGTGCGTGTAAGTGCATGTAGGTGCGTGTAAAAGTGTGTAAGTACGCGTAAGTTCGTGTAGGTGCGTATAAGTATGTGTAAGTGCGTGTAAGTATGTGTAAGTGCGTGTAAGTGCGTGTAAGTGCGTGTAAGTGCATGTAAGTGCGTGTAAGTGCGTGTAAGTGCATGTAAGTGCGTGTAAGTGCGTGTAAGTGCATGTAAGTGCGTGTAAGTGCGTGTAAGTGCATGTAAGTGCGTGTAAGTGCGTGTAAGTGCATGTAAGTGCGTGTAAGTGCGTGTAAGTGCATGTAAGTGCGTGTAAGTGCGTGTAAGTGCATGTAAGTGCGTGTAAGTGCGTGTAAGTGCATGTAAGTGCGTGTAAGTGCGTGTAAGTGCATGTAAGTGCGTGTAAGTGCGTGTAAGTGCATGTAAGTGCGTGTAAGTGCGTGTAAGTGCATGTAAGTGCGTGTAAGTGCGTGTAAGTGCATGTAAGTGCGTGTAAGTGCGTGTAAGTGCATGTAAGTGCGTGTAAGTGCGTGTAAGTGCATGTAAGTGCGTGTAAGTGCGTGTAAGTGCATGTAAGTGCGTGTAAGTGCGTGTAAGTGCATGTAAGTGCGTGTAAGTGCGTGTAAGTGCATGTAAGTGCGTGTAAGTGCGTGTAAGTGCATGTAAGTGCGTGTAAGTGCGTGTAAGTGCATGTAAGTGCGTGTAAGTGCGTGTAAGTGCATGTAAGTGCGTGTAAGTGCGTGTAAGTGCATGTAAGTGCGTGTAAGTGCGTGTAAGTGCATGTAAGTGCGTGTAAGTGCGTGTAAGTGCATGTAAGTGCGTGTAAGTGCGTGTAAGTGCATGTAAGTGCGTGTAAGTGCGTGTAAGTGCATGTAAGTGCGTGTAAGTGCGTGTAAGTGCATGTAAGTGCGTGTAAGTGCGTGTAAGTGCATGTAAGTGCGTGTAAGTGCGTGTAAGTGCATGTAAGTGCGTGTAAGTGCGTGTAAGTACGTGTAAGTGCGTGAAAGTGCATGTAAGTACGTGTAAGTGCGTTTAAGTGTGTGTAAGTGCGTGTAAGTGCGTGTAAGTGCATGTTAGTGCGTGTATGTGCATGTAAGTACGTGTAAGTGCGTGTATGTGCGTGTAATTTCGTGTAAGTACGTATAAGTGCGTGTTAGAGCGTGTAAGTGTGTGTTAGTGCGTATACGTGCATGTACGTGCATGTAAGTGTGTGTAAGTGTGTGTACGTGCGTCTAAGTACGTCAGAGTTTGTCTAAGGTGGCTTAGAGGCAGCCGCGGTGCGATCCCGCAATATTTCATCGAACGTGGCACTGCGGCTCCGAACAATTTGTTGAGCCGTTGGGTCCCAGAGATGGTATGACTGGCTTTTGTCGTCGTAGCGCACGAGGATGCCTTTCTTGGTGTGGGAGCCCAGTTTGTCGCGGGCTGACGGTGTGACCCAGGCATAGGCCGTACTGCCAAAGACTTTGAGATGGCCAACCTTGGGCTTTCGGCCTGTCCAAGCTTTGTATGGAGTGCTTGTGCCTTTGAGGCGTTTGCAGGGAAGTCTGTTGAGGAGATAGCCTGCAGTATTGACCGCTTCGGCCCAAAAACCAGAGGGCAATCCCGCAGCATGAAGCATAGAGCGAGCTTTCTCCAAAAGAGTACGATTCATACGTTCAGCTTGCCCATTTTGCTGAGGTGTATGAGGTACAGTTCGCTGATGATGGATGCCGTGACTGGCATAAAAATCTGCAAGGGCTTTATTCACAAACTCTCCTCCATTGTCGGATCGTACAGTCTTCACCCGTTTGTCAGTTGCATTCTCAACCAGTTTGATCCAGGTGATGATGTGATCGGCGGCTTCTGATTTATGTCAGAGAAAGCGGAGCCACACATGATGAGTGAAATCATCTAGATGGACAAGAAAGTAGTGCTTCCCTGAGATAGACGCATCCTTGATACAGCATAGGTCCATGTGAACAAGGTGAAGCTTGTCAGATGCGCTGACGTTGGAATGTGTGGGGAAGGGTTCCTGAGCTTGCTTGCCAGCGAGGCAGCCTTCACAGCAGAAGTTGGTGGGTTTGGTAAGATTTGCGGGGAAGGAATCCACCAATTGTGCACTGACATGGACAGAAGAGTTCCAAAACCAACATGCCCAAAACGTTGATGCCAGAGAATGGANAAAGGAGATAGAGACTCGTACTGTCCCAGCAACGATGGCAGGGATGATGCGGCCATCACCAAGTCGCACTGGCTTGGGTTTTTTGAACTCTTTAAAATCCACAAACCAAGTGCGGTTGCAGGTCATGTGGCGGGTGCTGCCAGAATCAAGAATCCAGGCAAGAATGCCTGCGGCAAGGAGAAAGGCACTGTCAATGGAGCACAACGCCAGTTCTTCCATGATGAAGTCAGCAGTGTTGGATGGTGATTGCTGGTTTGAAGTTGACAGGGATGGAGCTGTTGGTGTGTCATCAACAGAGAGGATGAAGTTGATTGCCGTGTTGCTTGTCCCACTGGTTTGATGTCCAATAGCCTCCATTTGATGCATGCGTTGTGACCATCCTTGAAACATCTGCGTCATCATTTGCTGCAAATTTCCAAGAGGACTTGAGTCTGCTTGTGCTGATGACGGTTCAGTAGTGAGAAGCGTATGTTGGGGAGCTGGGAAGCGCGGTCGTCGCGGTTTGTCGCAATATCTGTTCAAGTGTCCAAACTGCTGGCAATTCCAGCATTTTACATATTCAAAGCCTTTGCTGCCTGGTGCACCAGGTAGGATAATGCCGCTTTGAGAGTGAAGCCGCTGAGGAGGTTGTGAAGAAAAATGGGAATTTGCAATTCCTCCTTGTCCATGGCCTTGAAACCTGGGCCGATGGTTATCATGGTTTGATGTCCCATCCTGGCTGCCAGAGCTGCTTCAATGCCATCCGGAGTTTTGAGATATTTTTCTTCTGCGCGCAATAGGGTCTCACAAGCACGTTCAAGGATTAGTTCGTATGCTCCAACTGGTGCTGGTGCTTGTGCTGGTACTGCTGGAGCTCCTTGATTTGCATTAGCTCCTGCTTGTCCTCCTGGCGCTGGTAGGAGTCTGGCTGCTTCAAGAGTTTGTAGCCTTGAATCAAAGGTTGCCCCTTGTTCTTGAAATGCCAGGAGTTGTTCAAATGTTGTGTCAAATCTGGTGGGTAGACTGGCAAACAACCGTAGTACGACCACCGTTTCAGATAGCGCCTGTCCCATGGAGTTGATTCTTTCAACAAGCTGCTTCAAATGTGTCACGTGGTCCTCCAGTCTGGTGGTGTCACTCATCTTCAGCTCACAGAACTGAATGAACAGGTTATGAAGTTTGGAGTCGCTGACTTTGTGATGACGTTGTCTTAAGGAAATCCATGCGATCCTTGGATTCAAAGTGTCGTTGTTGTCTTTGATAAAAAATGTCAGTCTGTCGAAAAGTTGCATGGCCAGAATAGCGAAGGCCTGATCGCAGCGTCTCTTCCATTGTAATTTCTCTTCAGCAGTTGCGTTTGCATCAAGAGTTTCTTCAGGGGGATCTGAATCAACTCCCCATAATCCTTTGGCTAGAAACACCATCTTCGTGTTGAATGCGAATTCGTTGTAGTCTGCTCCGTCAAATGGCTGCATCTTGAAGTGATCACCCATGACGCCTCCACTGAAGCTCGCCATGGCTTCTGTTGTTGTGGTTAGATGGTAGGGAACAGCGCAACCAGTCTGCAAATTGTTTTGCGACACACCTGCTCTGATACCACTTGTTGTAAGCTATGATCGTTGAATGTCACAAAACAGATGCGAGACAGTGCAGAACCAAGTGCGGAATCAGTGAAGATCAACACAGGCTCACTCAGCCAGATCTACACACTGCAATGAGAGAGAGGAAGGAAGTCTCTTTCATAAACTCCAAGTACTGGGTACAAAGCACCTTCAATCTAGGTAGACTAGAATAGAATAAAAGAGGAGAATGAGCCAGGCTAAATACCTCGCTTGTCTTCGCTGCTGCTCGTCTCGCTCTGCTGAACAGTGGTGCCGTCCGCAGCTGCCGTCTTCAAAACTGCCGGCTTCGCTCGGCTGTTGTTTGGGTATTGTTTGGATGTTTTCGCTTCCGGTAGATGACCACCGCTTGAACGTGGTCTTGACTCTCAAATGTTATCCCTGGTACCTCTGTGTATATATTCATTAGTCGTCGGCCGTAGATCG
>SZWC01003746.1:9665-29877 GCA_023375785.1 Penium margaritaceum
GACTGAATACATCAGTGCTTCTTAGTCTCCATGACTGGCCCTTCACCACCTTCCAGTTCCTCAATCCCACACCAATGTATGTTTTTCTTTGTAAGTGTATACAACTCTTGTCAAACCAGTCAACAGATTCCTTTCCAATGCTGCGCGCAGTGATAGGAAATGCTTTGCTTCGCACATAACACTTTAGCTCCTACTGTGAATGACCAACAGCAGTTGGTGTTCAACCGTTTGTGTGTTTGCACTGCAACTAGCGGCCAGTGCCATCCACAGTGCAAACGTGTGTGCAATGCGAGCCACTGGTCCAAGCGCTAGACACGTCCTACAGCCACGCCGATACCTGTGTGATGTGACGCGGCATAACACGCCCTCACTGCACACGACAACGCATCGCATTTGACTCGACTACACTATGTATTGTGTGCGCGATGCACTGAGATGGGATAGACAGAGACGACGGTGAGGTGGGATGGAGAGAAGAGAGAGTGAAGTGGAATGGCGAGAGGAGACAGTGAGGTGGAATGGAGATAGGAGAGAGTGAGGTGGAATGGAGATAGGAGAGAGTGAGGTGGGATGGAGAGAGGAGAGAGTGAGATGGAATGGAGAGAGGAGAGAGTGAGGTGGGATGGAGAGCGGAGACTCACGATGGATGGCACGAAGAACAGTGGCATCCACTGGTCGAAGAACGTCACGGCAGGGTGCATCCAGTCGTACACTGCACACATGCACACGCACACGCACATGCACATGCACATGCACATGCACATGCACATGCACATGCACATGCACATGCACATGCACATACACATGCACATGCACACGAACATGCACATGCACATGCACGCACACATGCACATGCACATGAACACCACACAGCACACCGCACATCTCTGTACATGAGCACATGCACGCATGGCACTATGATGTATCTAAGTCCATGTTCAAGCTTGCAGATGGCACAGCCTCACTGGATCACCACCACAGCTACACAATCTCCTGCAGCTGAAACTGCAGCAACCTCATGCCATCTTCTCACTCGCTCGCACTGCCCAACACTGTGCTCTCCACACGCTGCCATGCCCCCATCACAACCACTGCAAGGAAAGCCAAGCCACGCCAGCAAGACAATGACTGCTCAAGCTGAGCCAACAAAGGGCAAGAGACATGACACAAATGCAATGTCAAGCAAGAGACATGACAGAAGCGCAATGTCAAGCAAGAGACATGACAGAAGCGCAATGTCAAGCAAGAGACATGACAGAAGCGCAATGTCAAGCAAGAGGGCAGCTGCCACACGACACAACACCACCATATGACACAGAACCTGACTACTTGTCACAGCATGTCACATGCCACATGTGACATGTGACACATCCTGTCAAACACAGCACATGCTATCGCAACAAACCAACACTCACAGTCTTTCGCTGGCTGTCCACCAAACGCCATGAACGCGCCGATGCTGCCCAACAGCACCACCGGCGACGGCAGCACACTGCCAACCGCACGCAGCGCCGCTGCTGTCGCCCTCTCCACCGCCAGCAGCACCACCACCCCCGCCACCAGCCGCCCTGCAGTAACTCACATCGCATCGCATTGCGTTGCATTGCACAGAACAGCAGCTACCGGCATTGCTGTGCATTGCCTCACAGTGTGTAGTCGCCAGAACGAGAGCTCAACACGAGTTTAATTCCTGCCAAGAATGCACGGCCAGTGCAGGGAAACATTGACGATGTGGACTTTCCTACCTTCAGAACAGTTGCTGACTTTAACTTCTTCGTCTCACCCCACCCACCACCCCACGCAGACCCAGGGAGCCGAAAAGAATGTCTCATGAGGCGCTCTCCTTCCCTAGCCTCCTCTCCAATCCCTTGCACAATCTGCCACCCCGGCACCACCCTTCCGATCCGCCATGCACCTGCAAACTTCCCTACCCAACCATACGCATTGCTCCACTGGATGGTTGATGGCACAGCACTACTCGCGCGCTTCCACCCAAAGCAGCGTGTCACTCCGTGGCGCTGCACTGCACTGCACCACAATGAACTGCACCGCAGTGCACCACGCAGGCAGCTGCCGTGCTAAGCAGGTGTGCACACCACAGCAGCTGCCAATGCAGTCGTGTGCAGCACGCGTAATGTGGCATGCAGGATGTGGCATGCAGGATGTGGCATGCAGGATGTGGCATGCAGGATGTGGCGTGCAGGATGTGGCATGTAGGATGTGGCGTGCAGGATGTGGCATGCAGGATGTGGCATGCAGGATGTGGCATGCAGGATGTGGCATGCAGGATGTGGCATGTAGGATGTGGCATGCAGGATGTGGCATGCAGGATGTGGCATGTAGGATGTGGCATGCAGGATGTGGCATGTAGGATGTGGCATGTAGGATGTGGCATGTAGGATGTGGCATGTAGGATGTGGCATGTAGGATGTGGCATGTAGGATGTGGGCAGGCGCGTTCCTTGAGCCACTTTGGTGACTCGCAGCTCCAACTGCACAGCTTAGCCTGCCCACATCTTGTTCACATGCCACCCCAAACACCAAAACTGGCACCAACACCAACACCAACACCAACACCAGCACCAGCACCAGCACCAGCACCAGCACCAGCACCAGCACCAGCACCAACACCAACACCAACACCAACACCGACACCAACACCAACACCAGCATCGACATTAATATCAACATAAACACCCACATCAACATAAACACCAACTTCAACACCGAATCCAACACAACACCGCCACTGCTACTCCACACACGCGCAAACCATCAACACGAGCACGCACCCACAGGATAGTCGGACCACGACGGTGCCGCCTCCCACACCTCCTTCTGCCTGCCGCCCTCTGCTGCTGCAGCTGTCGACGCCCTAATCCTCGACTCGGTGTCCCTTCGCCTGATGCCTGTGCCTGCACTTGTCCCCCACCGCCCTAGCACGAGCGTTCGCCTGCCTGCCCCTGTGCACAGCTCAAGTGCGCGTGCGCCTCTCTGCCTCGGCAATTGCGTGGCAGCGGGCGTGGTTGCTACCCGAGCATGCCGCAGCCGCTGATCTGAGGCAGAAGGAAGGAGCTGTCTGACGCCGACTGCGAACTTAACCCCAGCTGCATTGTGGAGAGGGTGGAGGGGGTTATGGGGATGATGGGCAGGGTTGCAGAGGGAAGGCTGCGACTCCCCCGGCCGCACGTGCGGAGTCCTCACGAGCAGTGAGTGCACAGCTGTCATGGCGGCGAGTGAAGAACGACACAGCAGAGGACGCGACGAGGGGGCGGGGTGAGGCACTGGCAACACTGCCGTGCGGCAGTCTATGGCGGAAGCATCAAGTACAATTCCAGCGCTGCGAGGACCACACAGAACCTACGATGACGAGCCGAAAGCGTTAAAAGCCGATGGCAAGACGACACCGTCACAGAGCACACGGATCGAAGTGCGAGACCTGTTGAGCATCGTCTTCGCTTCGCTAAGTGCGTCCCAACATCTTGGGAAAGCATAGCCCCCATCAGCCCCCCCCCCCCCCCCCCCCCCCCCCCCCCCGTCCGCGCCCCCACCGGGGAGGATACGAAGAAAGGAGAGAGCTCGTTCGAAACAGGCGAGGGTCCGTGCAGAGACCTACCGCAGAAACCGTTGGGAGCAAGTTGCATGTCCGTGCACAAAGTAAACACGCATATTGCTTTCATTAAATTCTCAGAGGGCCGCTTACATCCTCACACGCAGAGGTATTTTTCTTTTTAAAATCATTCAGCCTCTTAAGCCTACTAACGCGAAGGATAAGGTTGGGAGGAACGGCTTGTACAATGACTATAAAAACGATGATAGACAGACGATGGTCTTTGCACCGAGCAGGACCTTCTGCTCTCCCCAATCTCGTCTGAATCCTGCCTCACATTTTGTGCGGCTGCTCGACGACCATTTTTCTTGTCAGCATTCATGTTGACAGGCTTTTCGACGGCTTCATCGTCTCAAACTACGCAAAATCGTCGCACGAAAGCACCTCAACCCAGTCGACTTTTCATTTACGTCTGCGCGGCAAGCCCAAGGACCTAAAGCGCCGCTGGTTCGTGAACGGCCCGCGACGCAGTTGACGTGGAGGTGACGTGGGAAACACTGTCGAGAACGCCAACAGAATGCAAACAATCTCTTGAGCTGTTCGTGCCAGATTATCCGAGTTTTTTAGATCTCTGGAGCAAAATAGTATGACCATGGCTATGCTACTGATACCCGGCTTCGGCAGGCTCCTCAACTTTGTATGGGAACTGATGGGCAAAGGCACTATGAGGCGCAAGGCGAAGGTGAGGGGACATGGATAAGAAAGGTTGAAGCTATCAAAAATGAATTCTTCATGAATGAGGTAACTATGGTAGGATAAGGGCATAGATTCAAGGGGTGAGTAGGGAAGGCAATGTGAGAGTGAGATGTAAGGAGCATAAAAGTGTGAATCCATGAAGGCGCAATCAGGGAAAAACTAATCGTTGTGTATTTCTGAGTTTCACCATGATTGGTATACAAATACGATGAACGCTGGGTGGACAAAGAACGGGGGAAAGAAAGGCGTAAGTAGGGTGCATGAGGGAAGGGCTTAACAATCGACCGAGAGCACGTGGTGCATCTTTTTACAACATTTTTACATCAACAATGGATAAATATGATGCATTGAGGTCGTAGGAAAGGTGTAAGGTGGGAGCAAGACAGGCACTAATGAGCTGCAACTATAACACATATAAAATAACAAGAAGAAAAACAAGGCGCATATAACCATAGATAGTGAGGAGGATAAATTTCACAATAGAGACACCCCCTCCTCCTTTACATATGTTTTCTGCTTAAATGCCTCCCTCCCCCCCCCCCCCCCCCCCCCCCACTTGGGGGAGTAGAGCGCCTCCAACTTTCAAAACACAACAAACAAAACCCCTTGTAAGAACAAACAGAGATTTTCCATGCTGGTGGAAAACAAAGGACAGTTCAAGTAGCCCTGTTTTGCAATGGAGACCCAGGCCGGGACGGGTTGATCAACTCCCCTCAATCTTGTGTCGATGGTTGCTTGGTGAACTCAACAGTTGACCTTGAATATTCAGGCAACCAGTAGTCGTTGGTAACATCACACGGCTTGGACGGCTATGGCAGTTCCATGATTTCTGTCACGGTACATTGGAAAATCGAACACGTGCACCCATCTAGCCTTGTTCATCTAGCCGGTCCAGCACAGAGTTGAAGATTCCAACAATGAAACTCACCCGTTACGTGTATTCCCTTCTATTCCATGCTTCTGCAAAACATGCATGGGCTCCATAGGCATTCATCAAACTGTTTTCCACTCCTAATCCCCCTCCTAGCTCGAAATGGGGGTAGTGCAACTTTCTAGTAGCAAAAACCCATCAATAACAAGGGTAAGAGGAACCTGTGATATCTCCTAGATGTAGAAGCATGTATGAGATGACCATGATTTTCCGCGGACTTTCAAAACAGGCCACAATGTGAAGCATGCCACTCATATAAGGGGGTCCAACAGGTAGGCGATCACAAGAGTTGGAGGAGGTGAATGTAATGACGTACATCCAACAGAAGGGATACTTGGACTCAATCGCATGGGAAAAAGAATGGCCAAGTAGGGCGCAATTTGGATGGAAACGAAGCAGAAGAATGGAGGAATCAGGATAATGATATGACAGAGATTGTTAGCGGTTGGGATGCAACGTGAAGTAACGTACAACATGATAATCAATTGCGGTTTTATTGGCTATAACTTGTGGCCTACTCAAACCTTTATTTAAGCCCACACTTATGCCTTGCTGCACATTTTGCACCACTGCCCTTGATCCCATGTATTCCATGTTGGCATCTTACTTATTCTCAACTTACAACATAGGTAACCTGAACTCTTTGCTGGGAAACATCATGCTTGCGCATGATTTGGACCATACTTGTATCAGACTTTTGATGTACTTGGATGCTACATGAATCGATTCTACCTCCTAATTGCACCATTCTTTCTCCGCGTGTGTATTTACTCCCTCACTGTATTTCGTCTCTTGTGTATTCCCTACCCATGTGTTACTCATGTCCTATTCATATGACGGATGTGCCCGTCCTACATGGAAGAGGACCTTTGCTCTTCATGTGTAGGAAGAAGAAATGTTATGCCCCACATGTACCTCACTTGTCGTCTATGCAACCAACATACATACATTGAAATCCCATACTGATTTCCTACTCGCGCTCCCGCTTACACCATACTTCAACACTATATGTCATAGCCTACATCGTATGCATATGAGTGTACAGTGTGTACATCATACATCAAAATGTCCTCTCTCTGTCAAACTTACATCCTTGTTACATCCCTCTCATACATTGATCATCATCTACTGGTGTTATACTTGCACCACAAGTACACCTTTGTCATACATACTCCCTACTAAAGACATTGCAACGCCCTACCATCAACCTACTTGTATCCTACAACTAAGTATTTTCAACCTTGCACGTTCTCTGATAAAGCCAGAGCGTGTTGTCGTTACATCATGCATTCACATTAATTGCACCATGTTTACACCTTACTTGACTCACACAATGTACCCTTTGCGTCATAATCAATCATTTCTTGCATCCACAACGCACCCTCCTCGGGCCCTATTTCTACCTCACGTGGTACGTGCGCTTTACGCATGTCACAATTGTGCCCTTCTAGCACCCTGTGTGACCTATTCTACCACCCTATTTTTACTTTGTCTTTCTTGTGTTTTCGTATGTTCCTCGTGCCTTCATCATACATTGCTTGCACCCAAAATGCGACACTTCTTGGTCATGCCGTGGTTCTTCTTGCACCTCAGCATGGTACAATAAAGGTTAAACTTACGTCCTTCACATGTCTTGTGTGCATTGTACTTGCATCATTCCTTTCCTGTACTCAAAGAACAAACTTGTGAGTAAGATTAACTAGGGTGTACAGGAGGAAAACAAGGCACAAGTGTTTTACAAGCCGGAGACAAGCAATGCATGCGAGTAGGAGGCATACATGAGCAGCATGAGTGGAGGAAGGATTGTATGAGGGCATAACAAGGACAAAACAAGAGCATACATAGGCATAAACACGACTTCCTTGGGAACAGAGAAGGGTATACTAGGTACAAATGGGGAATGAATAGGGCACAAGTACGAAGTTCTCAGGCAGGGAACTTATGGAGTAGACACAGGGGACAAGTGTGATGTCAGTAATGTGCATGGATTGCATTGTTTGAACACGAGTAAGTAATGAAAATGGTGTGAGGAGAATTTGCATGGAGTGCAAGAATGGAAAGGCACAAGTAGGGAGTTAGAAAAGTAAAAGATTGTCACAAACGAGGGAAAACTGTGTGGCTTGCGAAGCACAAGCTAGGTATAAACATTATGAAATAACATAACTGTAGGGCACAAGAGGACGTCGGAGGGGCAAAAAAAATAAAAAATTAAGACCTATGCAAGTAAGGTGTAAGCATGTACACTGAACTGTGTATTCAGGTTGTAAAATTGATGCACATCATCCCCAAGTATATTGTTAGTCAGATAAAATTTGGGGTAAAGTAGGGCTTAAATGTGACATGAGAAAAAGGAATACATGATACAACCAGGCCACTAACATGGAGCAAGTGTGGTAAAAACAACACATGCAAAGCTCATGAATGATGTGAGAATGGTGTAGGTGGGAGGACATGTGTGACCAAATAGTGGTCCACATATAGCGTGGATGGGATGCATGTAAGGCGTAAATGGGATGTCAGGACACATGTAAGGTTCAAAGGTTGTATGTTGAGCTCATGGGATCACAAGTGAAGAGCGACAAGGATGAGTGAAGTATCCATACAAGGCCCCATGGGAAACAACGCTGCAAATGAGATGCAGAGCAAAAATGTGGTTAAAGGCCATCCCAAATGTGTTTTAGACCCCAAAGTACTTAATGTGATAGTTCCAAGCTGTAGCGTGGCAGTGCCACGCCGACCGGTCGAAGGAGCCATGTGGCTCGAGCGGGGTCACCTCGGACTGTGGACGGTTGGACGTGATGGCTTAAGGGTCGGAGACCCTCAAGCACCGCGGTTTTGGCCTAGTCAGTCAAGGATTCTGTCCAATCCATTACATGAGCACGATGTTGACATTCACACTAACAAGATATGTAATTGCATCTACGAGCATGTGGTTCCAATTCAACTACAATCTTCCCTGGCTGGTTTCTTGTTGCCTCATATCACGGGTTTTCCTAATTGTAATGCTTGGCCCTCTGTGCAAGGTTATGCATGGAGTCGCAAAGGTCTCAGAGGAGGTTGGATTCTTACCCCCTGAAGATCTCTAATGTTCAACAGCGTACAACTGACGAGTGAGTGACTTTATAGCTCCCTATGAAACACAGTGGCATATAAACCGTTCCACTCCCAATGATCAGGCGGCCATTCCTTATGAACTCCAACCAACAGGTGATCCCTCCACTCTGAATCTTTCAGCTTCCAATCACTAGGTGGTCCTTAAGCTACTCCAACCTCCGCAGGTGGTTGTGCAACCACCTACGTGATTAAGAAATTAGTTGGCACTTATAGTCTTAACATGCTTAGTGCACTAGAATAAGAGTTAGCATCCCTTATTTAGGGTATGAGTTCACTCACTTCATGTTCATTTCAAGTCCAAGTTACATACCCACATGTAATCCCTTACTGAACTCCATAAACACTGTGATAAGCATGTCCATAGGATGGTTCCAGTAGTTGTCATCCTTCACAAAACCCAATAACATAAGGAGATGGCATATGGGGAAGATACCCTTCAACTATTCAATTAGCAAGGTAGTTCTACATGGACATAGTATGCTAAACCATGCACGATGAACTCGTATAACTATTGTAACAACATGTATGGTTTGAAAGTTACCGTACTGCCACCTAAATCCAAACAGCCTTTCACGGAGGGCTTTTTTCATGTTGCCCTTTTCAACAGACCAGGTTCAAGCCTTTGCCCTCGATTGCATGGGGAGACAGGAACTACTACATGCTTAAATTCAAACTTTCTGGTTCGACTCCTCAACATGACATTAAACTTGCGGCACAATGGATACTACCTACAGAGGATTCACACCCGTGACTGCGATGACAAGCACGAAAACATACTGACCTCAGTCTCTCCTATGATGTTTGCAGCCATAAATTCTCAAATGCCTTGAACAAAATCATCTGTGCCCGCTCTCGAACGAGTGAGAACACAGTTATGGGACGGTGCCAAGAAAATATAATTATTTATCTTATCAATCTAAGTGGGAGTAGGATAGCGCACAAGACATCCCTCTTCTATGCTTGGATGTTAATTGAGAATGCTTACTCTTCTGTAGCATGTTGTTGAAAGGGATGAGATTTTCAAGAAAATCACAATCCCTTACATACTTTCACTGGTTTTCCTTTTTTCTTGACATGATATCTGAGCACCCTCGTCTCTAGCTAACAAACAAGCTCATAGGAACAAGAGCAACAGTAACAATGGACAAAGGCATGGACTTGTAATACCTTCAACAAGATGCATTCGTGCTAGGAGCAAAAGGTCAACAAAGAACAGCCTAGGCCAAGATACAAATGCATGTCACACAATACGTAAAGAAAATGGAAAATCCATATAACAAGCTTTAGATGCACACTACACGATTGAAGAATGGCTTATAATGTTCAATTTAGGAGGCAAAAAAGCACGTGAAAGTGGAGAATTTGTCCCACCATCAAGCTGAGAGAAATAAGAAGCCACAAGATAGCAGGTATAATAGATGGTCTGACAGCTTTAAAATCAATCCCAGTCTGGCATTAAGCTCTTGAAATAACAATGTATTGAGGAAAATCCTTGAGCAGTTTTGGCGGTCACAATCCTTGTTATAGTCAGTTCTTATGTCCATGAAGAGGGGCCAATTACATAGTTTCATGCAATATATGTGTTGAGTCGTATATGTTATCTTGTTTCATGTTGTTCCATGTCGTGCTATATCGTGTTATGCTGTACCATGCCATGTCATGTCACGTTTTGTCATGTTATGCTATGCCATGTTGTGTCGTGTCGTGTTGTTTTGTATCATACCATTTTGTGATGGATCGTGATGTGCCATATCGTGTTGTGTCATTTCATGTCGGATGTTGTCATGTTGTATCATGTTGCCATGTGTGTTCTCTTTTGTCACGTTGCATGGTGTCATTTGAAGTAATGTACGTTGTTTATTGTGTTGCCGTGTCGTGTCGTGTCCTGTGTGTCTTGGCATGTTGTGTGCATTGTATCATGTTGTGTCATATCATGTTGCATTGTGCCATGGCATATCATGTCGTATTATGTTGTGGCGTGGCGTGTCGTGTCATATCGTATCATTGTGTGTTGTATCACATTGCATTTTATCATGTCTTATCATGTCTCTTTGTAATTTATCATGTTTTGTGGTCCCATGTCCTCTCCTTTTGTGTCAGTTTTGCTACAATGTGTTGTCTTGTGTGGTGCCGTTTATGTCTCGTCGTGGCCTGTTGTATAGTGACGTATCATATTGCATACTGATGTATCATTTCGTGTTGTAGTGCTTTGTGTAATGTCATGTCTTGTTGTTTTGTGTTGCATCGCATTATTATGTGCTTCATTATATTGTGTCAGATCCTTTCACAATGTGTCAAGCCAAGTTCCACCATGTCGTGTCGTGTCGTATCGTGTTGTGTCTTGTTGTAGTGTGTCATGGCGTATCATGTCATGTTATGTTGTATCATGTCCTGATGTGTTATTCGTTGTCACTACATAATGTATTGTGTTGTGTTGTGTAGTTTCGTGTGATGCCATTTCTTGTCACATTCCATAGCGGTGTGTTGTGCCATGCTGCATTGTGTCGTGTTGTGTCATGCCATGCCACACCGTGCCGTATTATTTAGTGTTGTGCCGTGCTGTGCCATGCCACGTCATGATGTGCTGTATCCTTTTGTGGTTTTTTGTTTTGTGTTGTATTGTGCCTTTCATTGTCGTACCATGCCATGTCGTGTTGTATAGTTTTGTGTCATGTTGTGTTGTGTGTTGACATGTACTGTCGTGTTTTATCGTTCTGTTTGGTGTAGTAACGCATCACATCATGTTGTACCATGTCGTGTCATATCGTTTCATGTCATGTTGCGTCATGTCATGTCACATTATGTTGTGTCATTTTGTGTAGTGTGGTTTCATGTCATGTCGTATCATGTTGTATTGAGCCTTGTCATAACTTGTTGTATTCTGTCAAATCATGGTTTGTCGTGAAGTCTCGTGTCATGTCATGTTGTGTTGTGTTGTTTTGTATCCTGCATTGTCGTTCCATGTCATGATGCATTGTGTCATATGATGTTCAATGTAGTTTTTTCATGTTGTATCATATCGTACCATGTCATGTCGTGTCGTGTTACTTTGTATCCCATTCTGCTATGCTACATCGTGTTGTGTCATGATGTGTCATGTCGTATCATGTTATAGTGTCTTGTGGCGTTTTGTTTCTTGCCATATCTTGTTCTTTTTTATCATGCCGTGTCATGTCGTATACTCTTGGGCTGTTTGGTGTTGTACTATATCATATTGTGTTGTATTGTGCCGTATCATGTCATATTCACTCGTGTCATGAAATATCATATTGTGTTTTGTGGTGTGGTTTTGTGTCATGTCGTATTGTTTTGTGTCATGTTGTGTCATGTTTTTTTGTATTTTGGCATGGTTTGTCCTTGCATTCCATTTCCTATTGTGTCATGTTGTTCTGTGTAGTGAAGCAAGGTTCACTATCGTATCGTGTAAAAATCTCTGTTTTGTATAGTGTCATTTTGTGTTGTGCTATTCCTTATGTTTTGTGTCATGACCTGTCATGTTGTGTCGTGTAATGTTGTGTCATAATGTATTACATACCATCGTGGTCTTTTATGTTGTGTTCGTCATGTTGTATTGTATTTTGTCCTTTCAGGTCATGTTGTGTTCTGTTTTTTTGTGTGTGTGTGTGTGTGTGTGGGTGTATTGTTGTAGTTATCCATACCATATTGGGTTATAAAATTATGTGTCATGTCTTATTGCGTCATGGTTTGATGTATTGCACCATGTTGTGTTCTGGTGTGTCGTGTTGTGTTATGCATTTCTGTGTTGTGTCATGTCGTGTTGTGTCAAGCCGTGTTCTATTGTTTCCTGTCATGTTATGCTGTGTCATGTTGTGTTGTGTTGTGTCTTTTCATGTCATATCGTGTCGTGTGTTGTAGCGTTGCACCGTATTGTGTTGTATCATGTCATGGTGCTTCATATTGTGTCACAATACGTGATTTTGTATCATACTGCGTGGTGTAGTGTGTTGTCGTGCCATGTCATGTCTTGGCGTGTCGATCCATGTCATGTCGTCCTATGTAACTTTGTGTCACCAGTGATCAATTTCGCAAGTTCCACTTGTTTGCATGATTCTTATCCAGGCATGCCAACCACGTTGTATAGATAATCCAAGCGCTATTACCTGAGGCGGGATGTAAGTGGTGTGTTGGTAAAGGTTGTGGAGAAAATGTCTATTTGAGAAAATAGAGCACTCGAGAGATGTGCAATTAGTTGTAGATGTTCTTTGGCTACAAGTGTCAAGACTATCAAGCACACATATACAACAGTGGAAACAAGAATGAGACATACTTGGGGTCTTGTGTGCTCGAGCTAAGCAACGAGTGAGATGTCATGCAATGAGTGGGTGATTTGACAAACTCCACTGAGAAGTCAGAGGATTTCATGAATACTGATGTGCTCCTGTAAGAAAATGAAGTGAAATAGATAAACAGCATAAAATTTTACATGTAATCTGTTGACAACTTTGGAAAGTGGTCAATCCTGTCAAAACCATATAACTTGGAACACCAGATGTTGGGATAGCTCGCAAAAATTTCCACAACCTATCGACATAAAAAGTTGGCCGTTGTTGGGCGGTGGGCCATGAATGTAAGAAGAAAAGATCCACATGCAGAGCTTAAGGAATTGCATACATCAAGAAAAAAAAACTCCCATCACTTTTAGGAGTGGCATCCCAATGTATAGTACGGCATAGGTCAATATCGGCTAGACTGGCCAGCAGTCCGTTGATCGTTGTCCATTAGGCTGTTGCATGACTCCTCTCTATTGTAAAATGGATCGTATCCCTGCTACCTGATGGTATGTTTTGTCAATTTGCCTTGCCGTTGATGTTTTTGATCTCGTAATCCGTGCCCTCATCTACTTTTGTTGGTGGAGGCGGATGCACGTCCTTGCCAATTAAGTGCTTGCTCGGGTCTGGATAGAGTTTGATTTGGTTGATGTAGGACAGAGGTTAAGCTTTGCGATGCCAGGTGTCCATATCTTTGCGATGACAAAAGGGCCCGACAAGCTAGATTTTAGCTTCACACAATCCTTACCTCAGAGCTTGACATTAGCATACCTGGGTAAGATGTGATGACCGCACATTTGCCTCAACTTAAGCGCTTCCCTGCGGCAAGCTACCTCCTAATGGTTGGCCTTATCCGGTAAAGGGCGCAAATCTGTTTGTGGAGGCACCGGTCAAGTGGGTGTCATGGTTTTGGACACCTAGCTCAATGCTTGTCCGATGCTCGTCGGTAGATCATTTCATGACCACTCAAGCCTTCACACGCGTCGGGCGGGTCTCATCCCACATGCAATAAAAGTATCTTCACTAGATTTCGGTTGCGTGTGTTTTAGTTGAGCTCTACAAATTTGCCTTATTTGTGGAAATTTTCTCCTAAACCACCTAAAATGGTACACATCATTTCCTGTGAAGGTGGTAGATTTGTATGCAAGGTCGGCAGTGGCTTGATCATCCAACAAACATTTTGGCACTTGCACAACATTCGAAGTGGTTTTTTATGTGTCTGATTGGTTTGCGTGGTCTGTCCATCTGCACATGAAAGGATGTCGATACCTAGATGCAACTGTCGTAACGGGTCAACAACTCCTGCCAAATCTATTGGCAAATCTTCCATATTTGTCGATGATGGAGGAGGGGACCACGTGCAGCTGAACTTTGTTGTTGAGGAACAGCTGCAACGTTCCTTTTGCAGTGGATATTTTCCTACTCAGAATGAAGTGTGACATGTTCAACACCAGTAAAAAAAAGAGAATTGTGTCAAACACTTGTGCTCAGACAAGCAACACTCTCACAAAGTCCATGGTGATGTTCGACTATGTCTCATTTGGCACCGTTAGCAGAAAAAGGAAAACATGGATTTTGGTTCCTCTCCACTTGTGACGTCAACACTCGTCTTGTGGTAATATATGATGTGGGTTTGCACCTTGTCACACCATTATTAGTTCACAAGTTTCCTGAGCATCTTGTCTCATTTGATGTGTCCACATAGACCGGTGTTGAAGTTGTGCAACAACATGGAGAGTAAATCACCATGGAAATTAGGGTTTCTCACACCAAAAATTTATGTTTTCATACTCGTGAAACTTCTCCTAACATCATGAAAGCAGTTTTGCAAGGTAAATTTCCCACACCACTTGAAGCATGCTGATACCTGTCATCAAGTCTATGCAATCACTCAATACATCCACCTGATTCGTTTTTGTAGGGCACTACTCAATGTCGTACTTGAAGTTGGACTTGAGGAACAACATTCATTCAATTTTGTGATAAATGTAGGACACTGGTGGCATTGGCAATTCAACAAAGTGTTCACCTTCTTTGGATCCATCAAGATTCATCCGCCCATGACGATGAGCCTGAAAACTCGATCAAGCGGTGTCCCAAACCGCACTTTGAGTGTTTTCCAGGTAATTTTTCTCTTTGTAAATGTATGAGGAAGTTTCATAGGCGTGGAGTTAACTCTTTCATAGTGCAACTCTACACGAGGATTTCTCAGAGATAGAAAATGACAAAGTCATCGAGTTACAATGGAAAATGGTGTTCATCACTGACACAAATGTCAAAGAGGGTTATGAGTCCAAATGACGTGACCGTAAATTCAATGTCCACATATAGGATGAAAACACCGTCCTTATTGGGTCCACGGATAAAGTGATAGCCAATCCACAAGTCCATTATGGTAAAAGATGCACTCCTCGGAGATAGTTGAAAAGCTCGTCTGCTTACAGTGAAGGGTAGCAATTATTGACCATGATGTTGTTAAATGCTTGATATTCCACACACATTTGCAACTCCATGATGTTTATTCTTGTAGAAAGTAATGTGGTTGCAAGCTGGAAAATCCAATTCTAAGAAATGTGGCTCGAGGCTTCCTTAAATCTAGAACCTGAATGTAGGTTGTAGAATCTATCAGAATAACCATACGCTTTTGTTCCAGGAACAAGTTAAAAATTTCAAGACTCAAGGAAGTTATCCCCGGCCATAGGTTGGATCGGTCAAGGGGAAAACATGTGACGTGAATTTATCCCCAGGGGAAGGCTCGACCTTCAGAAGATCAAAAAAGGCCTAAACGTGCCTTGGAGCATGGATGTTAAATGGTTTAAGGGTGTTCAATGAACAATGGGAGATACTCAAGCCACGGCCCATTGAGTATCTTTGACAGCCACTAATGGTGCTGCCTATGGCAGCTTGTCGTAGTTCACAAACATGGCCATATATTGGCCGTTCCTCCAAAGAATGATTTGATCCTTGATGCTTTGGAAAGCTAAGACAATGAGGTACATGATTACTAGGCAACATAACACTCATCTATTGATCATATGGAGTCGCACGTGGTCAAGCAGCCTCGAGTCATCTAGGATGCCTCGTCATATACATATAGTCTTGTATGTTGACCCTTGAATAGGAAGTATAGTTTCCTCCCACTTTGCCACACGTGTTCTTGAACTCCTCCAAGATGATTCTATGCTTCCACATACACTGGAAGGTGTATTATGCCTTCCCTTCTGTCTTTGTTCCTGTTGGTTGATACCCACACCCTTCAGTTGAGACTAGCACAGAGCGCCCAATTTAGACTTAGTATTACATCCACCCTTGGTTTATGAGTACTACCTTCTACGTGGGTGCATCTCCTGGCCATTATAGAGCAACAAACATCTTACCCCTTTTTCGGATATGTGCCTGAGGCCAAACATGCACTCTGTTGACAAGGGGGTAATGGGTGGGGGGGGGGGGGGCTATTAATGAAGACGGTGCACAAGATACAAGGACGAATTCCGCCAACACGTTCTCACTAGCCTTTTAGTTTGATGCACAAGGGGACACTATAGCAGCCGCAATGTTCCAGAAGCTTATCACATGAATGTAGGCCAGGATGGATCTGTTTGAGAAGCAGATTTCATACTTAAATGATGACCTTGCAAAGCATCCAGTGACAAGAACAATGGCAGTTTCCATCTTGAATAATGGTGGGATTCTCAAGCTTATCCAAGCTAGAGCCATTTGACCCATTGGCAAAGAATAGGAAAGCTCCGCAATCGTGTATCAATGGCTTGGAGCTATCCTTCACCTCCATTGTTGTGGATGTCTCGAAGTACAAGGTGTACCATAATTATGCCGTGAATATGATGAGATGGGCATCGTTGGATTGGTGGGCTGATGTGATGCGGTCCAATCCACGTAGCACTGGAGCAACAAAGTTTTTTGGAATTGAGGCCATGACTGGCATATCAATCCCTGTGGCTCAAATTTGTAGAAGTGGCAATGTCACCCTGAGGTACCTAGCATCGTGAAAGGATTTCATGGAGTCGTTCATGAAACACTTTATCGTGAACAACACGAGGAACAACACCCACATTAAGCTGCATCAGATTTGTCAGACAAGCAATGTGGCCAAGTAGTATTCTATTTCATAGGAGATCATGGCCAGCTCTGGATCTGAATCTTATGGATTGTGCTTACACTACAACAACTGCTCTAAGGACAATGCCCACATTGTGACCGTGGTGCAAAAACTCAATATTGGTTTGTCAGGGATGATTGCAACAACATAGTGGTTTGATGCACATGTTTAACTGGCTCAAACTGACAGCCACAATACGTGTTGGTGGTATGTAGCTTTGCAAATGAGTGACGCAGATATTTGAACCACTGTCACCCGTCATGTTTGCGAAGGAAAAAAGTCGGGCAAGAGGCTAATTTGACACAAATACAAAGCACTACATGTTAACTTGACACAAATAGAAACACATGTTTCTAGCAATGTAAAAACATGTTTTCATGTGCTAGTATGGTACCACTTGACTGTCCACCGGAACGAGTTGCGGTAACCGAGGGGATTTCCAAGGTCAGTGCACAGGATTCATAGATTTTAGAGGAGCAGCCCACACTTCTCTTGGTGGTACAAGTGAACAAAGTCAAGGAGAAGGTGGGAAGTCCGTTGGACTGCGGAACAAACCACAAGTTTGTAGAGTGATGCTCTCAAAAGTGGATTCATGCACTCACAGGCAGCTCGCTAACCAAGTAGACATCATGATTTATGCAAGGAACCTGGCCCATCCAAAACCTATCTACATGGGAAAACTTTTCATAACAAGCATATTCCGGATGTTTCCAATGAAGAATTACGATGTGATCATGAATTGTCCATTCCTCCGTAATTACAATCATGTCGTCAACTGGCAGGTACACACTGTCTCAGTCAAGCTCAAAAACAAGGACTATTCCATGACTACGTGGTCTAGGTCAGGGAAAGGCTTGCGAGCTGGAAGTGTCGTAGCATTGAAATCCTTGCAAGAAGAGATCTGCACCTTCCATGTGATTCAAAAGGAGCAGTTTTCTTGGCATTCGTGCAAGATGTGGAGGACGACTTCAACAAACCAGAGGATGTAATGCATGAAGTAGTGAATGGAACAACTCTTGAGCAACCAAGGGTCTGAGGCATGTTTGCGGTTATACCCGAGGGACTTCAAAAGGTGTTTGTGGAGTTCAAGGAAGTATTCTCCGACATTGTCCTGGTGGGTCTGCCACCAAAGCGAGATGAGGACCGTTGCACTGACCAAAAACGTGGAGTTAGTTCACTTGTCCATACAACATACTACATGAGCGACGTGCCGTCGCAAAGGGTGTAAGGAGTTGACCAAGATGACAGACCAGGGCCCCATCAGATGCTCCTTGTCCCGTTACACTTACCCGTTACCCCCTAGTCTATGAATTCATAGTATTCAACTTTCCTAATCATATGTTTCATCAATTCGACTGGGTTTCTGGGTTTGGACTTGTTTTGGTGTTCCTATTCTGTCAAATTCGTGGAAATTTGGATATTGAACTCGATACTTGGCCGTGCTCACCTCTTCTTTGTTCCTCAAATTCAGTGCCGTGCGAAGGATTCCCACCAGTCTTCTGTCATGTGTGATTTTGATGTGTCTCGCATGGGCTGTTTGTGGGGTCAAGCCTTATAAAATCTGGCTCGCCAAAACCCAAAACCCTGTCGAGGTAACCAGAATATTGCTTTCTGTGCATGACCAACCAATCATTCTTCTAGACAACCCACAGTAATCTTGGACTGAGAATACTAGATGAGCCCAAGAATTTGACCACTCTTCATAGGAAATGTTTTTGGGTTCCAATAAATTCCATGAATGAGATGACGTATCCAATTTTACCACCTTGAAAAACACTAGAATAAAACTCAAAGATCAGGGAGGTGTGTTTATGCAAAAAAAAGTGGTAGAGGAGATATGCATGTGTGTGGACTGACGGGCTTTGGATGTGTTGATGATAAAGAACCGGTATCCACTTCTACAAGGCGACAAGCACTTTGATCAGCTCCATGCAACTTGCTTCTTCAAAAACATCCACCTCGGATCCAACTACCACCAGATCCGCATTGCAACAGACTATGCAAAATAGATGGTCTTCCGCCCTACTGTGGTCACTAGGCATTTATTCTAAGGCCTTCAGGTTGACCAATGCACGATTCACCTTGATGGGGGTAGTGAACGATACCTCCATGCCATACTTGGATGATCATATGGTGGTGTACCTCAATACTATATATGTGTAAAGCAGGTCACTAGAGGAAAACAAGGAGCATGTGATGATGGTGCTTGAGATCTTGAGAAAGGATAATTTTCTTTTGAAGTTTTAAAAGTGTGCGTTGGTGGAGGGAAGAGTTGAATTCTCACAGACATCATTGGTGATGGATAAATATCCATGGATCCACACAAGGTGTCAGCCATACAAGAGTGGCCAAAGTTAGAGATGTGCATGACACACAGTTTTTCCTTAGGTTTTGGAGCTTATACACCATAGTCATACTTTGCTATGCGAGATTGTCTGTGCCACTCACTAATGTCACTCGGAAGGATTGTGAGTATAGTTTGAGAGTTGGGAAGTAAGGAGGTATCTAGCCTCTACACCGACCTTGCACTCGTTCAACAATGGTTGATAATTTGAAAGGGTGATGGATGCATTGGATTTGTTCATTAGTGGTATCCTTTTGTAATACTTCGGTAATGGGTCATAGATGGTTCCATGCTACATGTACAAGTTGCAAGGACTGGGGCTGAGCTATGCAACACACAAGGAGAAGATCCTCGACGTGGTCACATCCTTCACTGGTGCTGAAACATTGAACCGATGAAATCTACGGTCTATCCCAACCACAATGAGTTGAATTGCTTCAAGATGCAGTGAAGTATGAGCCAGTGCCAAACGTGTTGGGTGGAGTACATTGAGATGTATTTCACCTATGGGATCAGACTGCATCAACCCAGCCGAAGCACTCTTATGGCAACCGGACCCGACGATGCTGGTCACACCCCTTGTTGATGAGGGTGAGGTCAGCGGGGAGAGACAGGTGGAGGAGAGTGGAGGAGGCGGGTGGTGGGAGAGCTCGGGAGTTAGTCGCGGGACTAACTGTCCCGCTTTTCATGTGAGAGACGCGGAGGGCTCTCGAAACCTGTGAGGGGGGAGAGCTCTCGAGAGCTGTGAGGGGGGTCCGCTCTCGAGAGTTGTGAGGGAGGGATCGAGCAGTTGAGGACTTAGACAGATCGAGGATAGATCGAGAGTGAAATTACGTTAGGCGAATGGAAAAGTGAGCTCGAGAGGCCTGGGTGCGTGACCCCTATCGGGTCGCACCCCAGGTCTCGCGTGGCTCGCCACATCACGTGGTGAACCACGCGAGACACAGGTGTCCCAGCTTGGGCGAACGTCGAGCGTGTCCCTCGAACTTCGAGTGTAAGTGGACGCACGTCTCGCAGGAAGTACGTGCAAGCAGAAGTCAAGGACTGAACTAGGCTAGCTAACCCTAAACGACAGAAAACGTTTGCTACTTTAACATGATAGCGTAAGCGAG